>JABSNV010000704.1:0-70000 GCA_024085815.1 Flaveria linearis | reverse complement strand
TTTTCATGTTCCTAATAATTAACATCCATATTTAGTAGTTGTTAACAAAATAAATACACATGGTGAAGCTACAAAGAGAACATAACAATTGAAAAAAGAAATACATATATTTGCATTGTTAACTCTATAAAAGTCAAATTTACAACAAAGAATAATTAAAAACATAAGAAAAAAATGCAATCAGCTCGGATTTAATTGATTGCTTTGAAACTAGCATTACAAACTAACACATAACTTTCTACTATGTCAAAGGATAAAAAAACGTGATTACTTGTTGGTTTCTTTGTTAATATGTCAAAGGATAAAAAATTGATTACTCGTTGGTTTCTTTGTTGTCTTCCCTTAAATCAATATTTATATCAGAAATAGTCGTTTTCTTCACGTGATATTTTTATTTGCACTTTGATTATCTAATTTAGTATTTAAATCTCAACTGAATGATTTTAGGAAGGTTTAATAGTGAATACCTAAATTTCTCATTCAATATAGGTAACTGATTAAAAGGGGATAAAGTTATTTTACTATTATACCCTTTTGTCTAATTAAATGCATTAAATGTCATATTAACTAATTCTTTTTTACTATGTTTAATCATAACCATTGATTAAAAGAATCAATGGTCAATATAAGTCATGTTAGTTCTCATTTATAAGTGAGTCCTGCAAAGAACCTAACCCTATATATATATATTATATATATATATATATATATATATATATATATATATATATATATATATATATATAGAGAGAGAGAGAGAGAGGAGGGATCAAATGAAAACCTTGATTATAAATGAAAACCTTAAAAACCTCCATCCACCAATCATATTTTTTTAAATTAATCACTTTTATTTATTAACAAGGGTTATTTAAGTAATTTTGAACATTTTTAATTTAGGAAATTATTATATGTTTTAACTTTAAACAATATTAGATGTAAATTGAAACAGATCTTCCATAATTTACGTGAACATTGTAAACGATTTTTCATTGATTCAAGCAGTGTTCGATTTCTGATTCAATAGACGATTCGCAATTCAAATATACCAAATGAATCAGATTATTGATTCAATTGTTCAAGAACAGACGATGACCGATTCAATTGTCGAACTCGATGAGGTTACTGATTCAATTGTCGAAGTCCATGCGATTACTGATTCAATTGTCGATGTCAATGTATTCGAAAATCTTGTTGATGTCGATGATACGTTGCGGGATGTGATATCAGTAGGTATTACGCAAGCAGAATCAATTATCGCAGACGATGAAAATGGTAAAGACAATGAAAATCGCATTTGCCCTGTTATGGTTTGCGGTTAATGAAGAAATCACCTTCTGTGTCCGCGGTTAACGAAAGTAACTTATCGTTGTTATGGTTAGCTGCATACGTATACGTATCAAGAATTGTTAGCTGCATACATATTCGAAATTGCCCTGTGATGCTTAGCTGCATACTTATACGTATCAAGAATTTGAACAATATTTTATAAATATAGTGTGCCAATGGTTTTGTATTTTATTTGATATTTGTTTATGTGTTTTGTTTTTATAGTTTTGTATTTAATTAGTTGAGAAGATGATGATGGTAAAGACCATGATATTTGAAATTGCATTGTTTAGCTGCTTACGTATACGTACCATGAATTTGAATAATATTTATAGATATAGTTTCACAGTTGATGTATACGTGCCAATGGTTTTGTAGTTTATTTGATATTTGTCTATGTGTTTTTTTTTTTTAGTTTTGTGTTTAATTAGTTGAGAAGATGAAGATGGTAACGATCATGATGTTATGATCTTCGTTGTTATATTGCATACGTATACGTACGGTTGGTTTATTTGTTTTCACCATATGTATTCGTGTCAATTTTTTAGTATTGTATTTGATATATTACTATGTAGATAATTTTTTTTTTTTGTGAAATTTATTTAGATACAACACATGATCTGATTGAAAAGGAATTTGATCATACAAGTACTCAAAACGATTCCTTATTTCTAACCGGTGTTGAGAATGAAGGTATTAAATTGATTCGTCATATTAGTTTTTTTTGATTGATTTTTGTTGGAAATTTCTTTATATATGTTTGTTGTTTCAGATTCCATGCGCAGCACGTTATATCAGTCCCCCAATGGGTCTAGGTATTGGACTCCTAATGTATCCGATGAGCATAAGCCGGTTGTAGGAACAAGATTTGAAAGTTGGGATCACGCTGTAAGGATGTACGAGTCATATGCTGAGAAGGCCGGATTTAGTACCCGTTTAGGTATTAAAAATAAGAAGAAAGGTGTTGTAACTCATAGATACATATTGTGTAACAAGGCTGGTATTCCTACGGGGAAAGTAACTGACACTATGGATATATCCACAAAGTCCCGGGTTCGAAGAAGAAATTTTAAAGTTTGTGATTGTCGTGCTCGTTTAAAGTTAAGAGTTGTAGAAGGAACTGAAATGTTTGAAGTATACGGTTTTATTGAGGCACATAATCATGGTTTGGTGAATTTGGATAATTTAGATTTGACAAGGAAGAAGCGTAAGCTTGATTTTGTTGATAAGGAGTACATTGCTAAATGTCGTTTGGCAAATATCGGACCTTCTAAAGCACATAGATTGCAAGTTGCATTGAAGGGTGGTCATCACATGGTTAGAGGAACAAAGACTGATTACAAAAATTTTAGTAGGGATATCACTAATTATATTGGTGATAGTGATGGCCAATACTTCAAGGATAGAATGGAACACCGGATGTTATGCCAAAACAATTTCACATTTAAATTTCTAGCGGTTGGCGATGAAATTAGGAACTTATTTTGGGTAGATGATGTGTCGAAGGTGAATTATATGGCGTTTGGTGATGTGTTAGCGTTTGACGCAACGTACCAGACTAACAAGTATGTACATTATAAATGTTAATTTATTTTTATATATATTTATATATATATATATATATATATTACATTTTTGTGTTCTTATGTAGGTATAATATGATTTTTGTTCCATTTACTGGAGTTGATCATCATAAAAAATGTGTTATTTTTGGGGCTGCGTTGTTGTACGATGAGTCGATCGAATCATACACGTGGTTGCTAAAGTGTTTTTTGGAAGCACATAACCACAAGCAGCCAATGTTAGTTCTAACCGACCAAGACGCTGCAATGAAACAGGCTATTCATAAGGTGATGGACAATTCAATCCACAGGCTATGTATGTGACATATCACTAATAAGCTCCCGTCCAAGGTATGTGTAAATAATATAGATTAAAACTTGTTGTGTGTTTTATATATTTTTATTTTTGTTAGTGAAAATGAAATATAGATTAACTTACGTATACGTATTCTGTTTATTTCCCGTATTATATATCATGTTTTTAGTGCAGATACCTCTAACTTTTATTATCATAATTAGGTGTCTGGACATATTTTGAATAACACAAATCTACGTGCATCCATTCATAAGCTTGTTTGGAATGTGTACCTAAAACCATCCGATTTTGAGTCACGCTGGAAGAGTTTAATGGAAAAGCATGGTTTACAAGATCATAAATGGCTATCTTATATGTTTTCCATTAGAGATCAGTGGGTACCTGGTTATTTTATGGATATTTCAATGTGTTGTTTGATGAAAACCACTTCAAGGTGCGAGAGCTCAAACTCGTATTTCAAAATAAATTCTAGCCCGTCTAACACACTTGTCCAATTTCTATTAAGTTACGACAATGCTATCGATGGTCAACGATATAACCAACGTGTCCTTGAATTCAACACAACCACCACAGTTCCTAAGTACCTCACAAACTTATTAATTGAACGTCATGCTTCTGAGATATACACACGTAACATTTTTTTAGAGGTGCAAAAGGAGATACATAAGGGCAAAACGTTATGTTATATTATCAATCGTGAGGTAACTAACGGAATATACAACTACTGCATTGCACATCAAGACAACAAAGCTGAAATTCTAAATGAATTTAAGGTACGTATATGTATGTACATGTGATTATACCAATATGGTGTCATTTATGTGAGTCTGATTAGTTTTTTTATTCGGTAAATGTTTTATTCGCAGGTCAATTTTGATTTGTCAGATAATTCTGTTACATGTTCATGCATGTCATTCACCCGTATTGGATATCTCTGCCGTCACGTGTTCTGCGTATTCAGACATCACAAGATTGAAAAAGTTCCTAATCATTACGTGCATGGAAGATGGCGTAGAGATGCGTTGCCCAAAAGGGTGTTTAGTATGGAGTATAGATATTGTGCAGATAATTCTGAAAATGCAGCTCTAAGACATCGTTTGATGGATACTATGCAACAATGTGTGGATAGGTTAAGGATGAATACGGAACGTCTCACATGGCTTGATGACCACCTGCAAAATCTAAGGTCTCAAATTTTCAGTGAATTTCCATGCGACCCTTCACATAATAACAAAGGTGTAGTATTTGAGGAGGTGTTACACCAACCAGAACCCCACCAAGTCACTTTCAAACCTCCAAGTGGTATAAGGAACAAAGGTTGTGGAAAGAATAGGCGGTTGATTGGTCCTGGTGAGAAGGCGAAGTCTAAAAGTAAGAAGCCTAAAAGGTTATGTAATTTTTGCAAGAAATACGTACGTGGACACGATACTCGTAATTGTCCCGTTAAATTAAAACAACAAAACAGGAAAAGGCCTGAAAAACTTGATGAAATTGAGGATTCATCAAGTCATTCATCAAATTATAATTCGAGTGAGGATCGAAGCGAGGAGGAAGATGTCGAGGAAGGTTCAGAGCAAGAAATTGAAGAATAAGTTTGTTGATTTTTTTTCATTTGGCATATTTATTTACTTGTTTTAAGAGTAAACAATTAATAATGTTAGTACATTTTTACATTGGTTGTTACTAATTTGGATTTATAGACACATACAATACGTACGAGTGGTTGTTTTCATATACGTATATATACGTATATATTTATCAGTGATAAAGTTATTTTCATTGGGGGGGTGCATATATGCATATATAGATACATAAAAAATAGTTTCTTACTGTTACATATATGTTTAAACATAAATCACATATTTGGTACGTATATGTACTTATATGAATGTGTATGCAAATATTTTAACTTGCATTATTTTATAGTGTTTAATTGTTAGTCTTGATCTGAATATGTTGATGTTTATAAAACATTACTGTTACATATATGTACCACACTACTGATATTATAAAACATTACTGATATTATAATGTAATGGTAGTCTTGATCTGAATATGTTGATGTTTATAAAACATTACTGTTACATATATGTACCACACTACTGATATTATTAGTTTTAAAACTGAAACATATATGTAACAGTACTAAAACATATATTATAAGGTCATGGTAGTCCTTGGTTCATAAATCATTGTGTGTTGTAGGTTATTAACTTTATCGATAACTTTATGGTTGTTTACTTCATGGTAGTCTGCTTGATACATATACGTATCACACGTAATAGTTTGTAAGGTCATGATAGTCCAGTTGATACATATACGTATGACAATACATATACGTATGACAATACAGCATACTGCTACATATATGTGATACTTTAGATGCTAAGGGACCATCATCGAGAAAGAAACACCAACACATGAACACTATAAAAGCCAATTAACCTCTCAACGACAATTTTAACCCCTGATTAGTTGTTTTGGTACAGCATACTGGTACATATATGTAACAGAATGCTATAGTAACAGAATGCTATAGTAACAGCATACTGGTACATATATGTACATATATGCTATAGTAACAGAATGCTATAGTAACACTATAAAAGCCAATTAACTCCTCAACGACAATTTAACCCTGATTAGTTGTTTTGGTACAGCATACTGGTACATATAGGTAACAGAATGCTATAGTAACAGAATGCTATAGTAACAGCATACTGGTACATATATGTACATATATGCTATAGTAACAGAATGCTATAGTAACACTATAAAAGCCAATTAACCCCTCACAATTAGTATGTCAACGAGTAATAGTAATACATCAATATAAAATCGATACATCACATAACCAACTGAATGTAATTCATTTGATTAAAACCATTCAAAAAACAGTTTTGATAATCATCCACGTCTTGAAAACATCTAAAATTAAACTGACTCTATCCAAAAAATTACATTCATAATCCTAATTCAAACTACCATCTATCCTTTTTTTTTTGATCCAACTCCTCTGCTTCCTTCAACACCTTCTCCTTATATATATTCACATCAGAAGTAAGGATCTTCACGGCGTACTTCTTCCTCATATTCCTAATTTTTGTCTTCATCTTGCTCTCTTCCGATGGAAACCCACAATCCCATTTTTTTGAACGACTACCCATAAACATTTCCATGTGTCGCATAACAAATATACCACAATCTGTAGAGTTCTTTGACGTAGACCAACCGATACGTAACTTTTGAGGGTAGGCCGATTCTATTTCTCTCCATTTTGGATGCTCCACTGATTTCAAGTACGACACAAAAATATGTTTCTGCATATTGAAAATAAATTTATGTAGGTATGCACATATACAAAAACTATAAGTACTTAAAGAAATAAACGAACATAAACCCTAAAAGAATACATCTTACCACTTTTAACGGTGTTCCCTTCTTAATGAATTCGGCATCATCATCAAAACTGATTATACATTGTGAATCACTCATGTTGTCGATCACTTTGATCTTCGCATACTTCATTTCAAAACAAACCAAATAAAAATGGTTTTTTTCCAATATGGGGAAGAATATAATGTCAAACTGTTTTATGTCAAACACTCCTTCAAAATCTTCAACAAAACTTTCCAGATTGGTTTTAAAGTGGTTGATACGTTCTGCATCCGTTTCCTTATCGCTTTCAATTATCCACCCAAGCTGTATTTTTATTTAACATTAGGTCATTAGTTAAACACTATATATATATATATATATATATATATTTATATTATATGAAATTTAAATCAATCATGAATGAAATATACTTACAAATGGAGTTACGCCAACGAACAAACGATAGGGTGAGCTCGGACATCTATCTTTTTCATCATGGTTTAGCACTTTAGCCCAACAGTCAATTACGTCATTATAAATTTGTTGTCCCGGGGTTAAGCTATTCAACTGATAGAAATTTGTTCCGACCCATTTTTTGGTTGCAAATATATGAATACTAAACCATAAAACATACACATTAGTTGGTACGAACTCCATTCTTACTGCTACATATACGTTTAAACATAAATAACATTTTCTGGTACGTATATGTACTTGTTTAAAATCAGCCATTCATACGTTAATGTATGTATCTGTATGCAAAATAATTTTAAATTGCATTATTTTATAGTGTTTAAATGTTTCATCTTATGTTTAATAAGACCTAACAAATCTGTTATTGAATATTCAGTTAGCTGCGTGCATATATACCTACATACATTAACATACAAATGGTTGTTTGCATAGAAGTACATATACGTACCAGATTCTGTTTTTAATGAAACATATATGTAACACTTAGAAGTACATATAGTATCTTGTATTACATACTTAGGTGTTTTATAAAACACTACTGATTATAATTTTGTTTTAATTCTGAAACATATATGTACCATCATCAAAACATAATATAGGTTGCAAACTCAAAACATTATATTTCTGGTACGTATATGTAACAGTGATAAATATCTTTTTCATTCGAGGGGTGCATATACGCATATATAGATACAAAAAAAATAGTTTCTTACTGTTACATTTATGTTGAAACATAAATCAGAATTTTGGTACGTATATGTACTTGTATAAACTCAGCCATTCATACGTTAATGTATGTATCTGTATGCAAATACTTTTAACTTGCATTATTTTATAGTCATTAATTGTTTCATCTTATGTTTAATAAGACCTAACAATTCTTTTCTTGAATATTCAGTTAGATGCGTGCATATATAATTACATACATTAACGTACAAATGGTTGTTTGCATAGAAGCACGTATACGTACCAGATTCTGTTTTATAGTGAAACATATATGTAACAATTAGAAGCACATATAGTATCTTGTATTACATAATGAGATGTATACAAAACACAACTGATTTTATTGTTTTAATTCTGAAACATATATGTACCAGTTTGTGAACATATATTGTAACACATTGGTAGTCTTACATATGTTCACATAATTCTATGGCTATATGAAATCAAGTACGTATGAAACTTACTTAAAAGTTGTGGCAGCTTCTCTAACTTCTTCAATTGTCCTGTTATTCAAAAAAAAAAATATTACGTGTACGTATTAGAAAGTAAATACCACAATAATTTATCATTTGTGATTAGGTACTATAAACAAAACAAAATATGTTACTTGTGCACCAATTCCCCATCGACACGTAAGTTTTTTAGCTCCTCAAATTTACTGCATACAATATAAGTATATTTATATTAGTATTCACTCTAACATTTTTTTTATGCCAAAATATGGTATTACCTCTCATCAACAATTCCAGACATCAGGTACTTCCATATCCTCATTTCTTCCTTCGACATCCCCCTTTTCATGTCAATTGGTCTATTAATAAAAGGCGATACATATTTTGTCGAAGGCTGTTTCACACGTTTCCCTTTTCCCGCAACACTTTTGGATAATTTCTTGTTAATATCAACATCGTTGCAGGACTCTTTTCCAATGTTAGATGTTTTAAACCTTTCAGATATATCCATGAACTCTTGTGTTAGACCTAAACTGTAACTTGGACACTCAGAATTGACATCTTTTAACGCCTTATCATTGTCCTTTTGAGCTGATTCGAATTCAACGATTTCTGATACATCCATAGCAAGTTGTGTCCATACTTGAGGGTCATGGATTGGTATATTCAGATTCTTTGGTGTATGTATATCAACATTTTGGGACCCAACCTCTTCAATATCTTCTGGATATCTATATAGCTCCTGATATATCTTTTGGTACTTCTTCACCTCTTCACTTTCAGGGAATAGTTTTTTTGCTGCCCGTAGAGCATTCTCAAATTTTAATTTACCTTCCATATTAATACTCTTAATCGATTCAAGCAGTCCTAGATTTCCCTGCGGACATGAAAAGTATTTTTTTTACATTTATGCATGACATTTGATATTATGCTTTAACATTTATAAAGATACATACCTCTAGCGTTTCGTTTTCAAAACCTGACGAATCATCATCGTCGTTTTCAGTTTTGCCCTTGCGCTGCGTATCGTCATCTGATTCAAATTCATACTCTTCATCATCAACATATTGCTCCGTTAACTCTCCCATACCGAACCCACCAACCCGCAAAATCTCGTGTTCCTCTCTTTTCTTTAGTTTTTCCATATTCCAAAACGCAAGTGGTGACATTGTCTTATCACAATAAAAACCCGGGCACATAACACAATCCACATACAAAAGCTGCATTTAAATATCAAGTACATATATGTATCATTATTGTATCCTTAAAGTTGTGAACAATTCAGTTTTAATACTCTTCATATCACAGACATAAATGTATCATTATTGTAATAAAAGTTCAAACAATAATCATGAGTGAATAAAACGTATATGTAATAGAAGTACAAATGGTTGTTTTCAATGTAGTACATATACGTACCAGATACTGTTTTTATTGAAACATATATGTAACAGTTAGAAGTACATATAGTATCTTGTATTACATACTGAGATGTTTATAAAACACTTCTGATTCTAATTCTGTTTTAATTCTGAAACATATATCTACCGTCATCAAAACACAATATAGGTTGCAATACAAAACATAATATTTCTGGTACGTATATGTAACAGTGATAAAGATATTTTTCATTTGAGGGGTGCATATACACATATATAGATAGAAAAAAAATAGTATCTTACTGTTACATATACGTTGAAACATAAATCACATTTTTGGTACGTATATGTACATGTATAAAATCAGCCATTTATCCATTAATGTATGTATTTAAATGCAAATACTTTTAACTTGCATTATTGTATTTTTCCAAACAAGTACATCATAAATAATTTTTGATGATTTTGTACGTACCGTCAAAATAGTCAATGGTCCAACAAAATCACATGATATGTTGCACCTCGTCCAGTTTTCTTTACACTTTTTGATGACATCTTCAATGCATCCACACCAATCATAATCTTTAAAATTTGTTTCCACAGTCATGTGCTTAACCACTTCACATAAACACCTCCCATTCTTACGACTAACAACCATTGTGTTGAAGAAAAGCACCAAAAAATCAAGCTTGAAATGAAAATAGTCATCATAATCACCTTCCAATATCTTATCTACAATTTCGGATGGGCTTACATTAACGCCACCATAACGGGCCCTCCATTTTGAGTAATCCTCAGTCTTCCCCTTACTATCTTTGCTCAATAGGACTATATCCCCTTTCGGAATCCCTATTAATCTGTAGATGGCTTCTTTATCAACATTGACCTCTCCTTTAGTTGTTCTAATCTTTAACTTTACGGGGTCAAGCATGTCCACAACATAATGTCCAAGTTTAGATGGGATACCATCCACTTTGAACCTTAATAACCTACCAAATCCCATGCTAATCACAGCCTCCTTTTGCATCCTGTTTAACTGCGACACGGCAGTGTAAAATTGCTTTGGAGACGAACGCGTACGTATTCCAAACCATTTCCGGTGCATTGTAACCCTTTGTTTCATCTCATCCTTAATTTTGGCTTCAACAACATCTTTTTCTATCAACAAGATTATAACTTATAATTAAAATACATATCATTAATTTTCAAAACAGCAATTTCTATATAACTTATAAGAAAAATCATCGTGATATTGATTGTAATTACCTTTTCTAATCAGCTTCCTTCTCTTCATTTTTTTAATGGTCATTCTAGCTGTTTCATTCTTACCCATTGGATCTTCAGTAGCTGATGATCGTTTACCTGTATGAGGAAAATATTTACGTAATAAAAGATTATAATTACAACCACAACGTATCTGTATTATATAAATTTTACTTACGTCCAATAATTTTCCTTTTACATACACTTTTAAATCGTCCACCTTTAATCGATCCCTCAACCTTCTTATTACCTGAATTTTTCATTTTATTCTTCATTAAAAAAATATAATTTTTAGCTTGTATACGTACAGGAAATATGAATATCTATTTAATCGCTTACCATCCGATGATGTCTTGCTTTTCTCCACGTCCATTCCTTTTTCAACATTAATGACATTATGATCGACGTTTGCGGATGCCTCACCGGTTTTTTTAGCTTGTTACATACAAAAATTACATTATTTAAATAAGTGTTTACTAATATAATTATATCATATTCACTAAAATACATGCATACTTTCAACTAACTATACTCAATTCAAATAGTAAAACCATACATTCATATGAAATAAAAGGATTTACCTTTATCTTGCATCATATTTTCGTTTACTTTCCGGAAATTTTCCTTCACATCTTTTATGATATTCATTTTCTCTTTTAAAGTTTTCCTACGACTCGTCACTGTCATGCAAATATAGATCATTTTCTAGAAAATTATACAAAAGTAAATGATATAAACATTGATTATTTAAATTTATTACTTACCATATTCGTCAGCACCACCCTTATTTACCTCGCTTTTTTCCAAACAGTCTAATGAATTTGTAACTTTATCTGACCATGGTTAAATAATAAAATTAGTATCTTCAACATTAATATTACTTATTTACAAAATATCAAATAAGAAACTACCTTTTATATCAGAGGTTTGTTCCAGTGAGTCATCCAATTCAATTGGATCGTCCGCCGTGTTGTTGAATTTGTTAAAAGTGTAGATTTTTGCAATCCTTTCACTTTTTTTCCTACCTGGATAACAAATATTTTTATAATAATGTTAAATTTTACATATGATGCAAACGAATTAAAGTTTCATGTCCACACTTACTTGAAGACATCTTCACCGATACAACCAGTTTCCTCCTCAAAACACTTACCTACATATGAATTAGTGAAACAATTTACACTTTGCAGATTTCATATATCTATAGAACATACGTATCAGTCATTATATTAATATTATATGCTATTACAAAGTGGCATAATGTGGGATTTTAAGAATATACTACAAATGCATACATATAATGCTTAAATCAACTAATCAAAGAGATAATTCAACTAATTACATATAATGCATACACACAAGTTTGGTACATATACGTATCACAATACATCATACTTATACCATTGCTCACCATTTCTATACCAACACACAATTTAAATACATTATAAAGCATTTAAATTATGTATACATTATCTACCATTGCTAATTTAAATTTATCCCATTCAATATCTACATCTTTTTTTAAACATACAAGTTTAAAACAACTAATCACGAAGATAAATTTGTGAAGTTTGGTACATATATTTATCACAATACAGCATACTGGTACATATATGCATACATACTTTACATGCTAAGAACATACAGAATGATATGGTCAATTTTAAAACAACTAATCACAATGAGATACTTTATGTGATACTTTAGATGCTAAGAACATACAAGTTTGGTAAATATACGTATGACAATACAGCATACTGCTACATATATGTGATACTTTAGATGCTAAGGGACCATCATCGAGAAAGAAACACCAACACATGAACACTATAAAAGCCAATTAACCCCTCAACGACAATTTAACCCCTGATTAGTTGTTTTGGTACAGCATATATGTACATATATGCTATAGTAACAGAATGCTATAGTAACAGAATGCTATAGTAACAGAATGCTATAGTAACAGAATGCTATAGTAACAGCATACTGGTACATATATGTAACAGAATGCTATAGTAACAGAATGCTATAGTAACAGCATACTGGTACATATATGTACATATATGCTATAGTAACAGAATGCTATAGTAACACTATAAAAACCAATTAACCCCTCACAATACAGTATACTGGTACATATACGTAACAGAATGCTATAGTCAATTTTAAAACAACTAATCACAATGTGATACTTTATATGATACTTTAGATGCTAAGAACATACAAGTTTGGTACATATACGTATGACAAAACAGCATACTGGTACATATACGTGATACTTTAGATGCTAAGGGACCATCATCGAGAAAGAAACACCAACACATGAATGGTACATATACGTAACAAACTTCAGCATACTTGTCTAATTGCTCACTGATCCTATACCAACACACAATTCAAATACATTACAAACTAAATTGTATATACATTATCTACCATTGGTCATATACATTTATACCATTGTTTTGGTACATACAAAAGAAAATTGTACCAAGCATTCCTAAAATCATTACTGCCAACGTAAATTAAGTGACTAACACCATACATACTGTGTATTTCCAAACTAAAATGACACATACATACATGTACATTCAAGAATTTAAAACCAGGTCAAAATTAAGAGATATAAAATCGCATAATACATTCGTACATATACGTATCAAAAGCCCTAAATGAATTGAAATTGAATTAAACAACCAAAAACCTAACCCCCAACTTACAAACACCTTTGAATCGATTTCTATGATTATGTATAACCCAATTTCCTTTTGATTTCCAAGTTTCGATCAATAATAAGAACACATACCTTCTGGTTTTCGAAAAACAACGATTCCGAGCACACGCGTTGCAGAATCACCAACGACGGTGTAATACCCTTCAATTTCTTCCGAATGTATGTAATTGTGACAAAGAAATCAACGATTTTGTATAGAATATCAAGTTCAATTCTTCCAACTTTACAGCTTTGTCGTTTGAAAAGGAATAGCGATTTTAGGAGTATTTTTAGGAAACTGATTATACGCTTAACTGTTTTAAAATTTTATGAAATCCCTAACTTGCCCTTTTCTTCTTTTAAATTGAATAATTAAATTATATTTATTTACATAATTGACACAAGAGTTAATAGCCATTGATCTATATATTTAATGGTTAAGATTGAGTTTTCAAGGTTTTCAATTATAATTAGCTTTTCAATGGATCTCCCCCTATATATATATATATATATATATATATATATATATATATATATATATATATATATATATATATATATATATATATATATATATATAATATGTTTGTGTGAGAGAGTAAATTATGTTTTTTATCCCTGAGGTTATTAAAATAACCATTTCAGTTGAAGGGCATTTTGGTCATTTTATTATAAACTAACTGAAAAATCTAACTCTGTTAGTGTATTGGATCGAAAAAGTTATAAAATACAAAACATAGGGCTTGATTAGTTAGAAATTCGTCTTTGAACTAAAATGATTAAAATGATAAAACCGTAATGATCAAAATAATAATTTACTCTTGTAATTTATATAATGCTAATTATTAACTTAGTTTACTAAGTTTTAGTTAAAAACTTAAAACACTTTAAGAGAAAAAAGGTAACAAGCAGAGTAGTAAACTTGTTGAGTTCAAACCCAATAAAAACAATAAAAAATTGTAACCCTTTCTTTCTTCTTCAAATCGCTTTTATATTTACTCCTTCACAGAGAACCCCAAGTTAACCCTTTGGAGCGTCAATGGCTGAATCATGCTCCCAAGTACAGTCCTTGCTCAATTTCCTTTCAATCTTTTATGCATACATCTATCTGTCTATCTATCTATCTTTCTATTCATGTAACGTGTATATGCGTTAGTCATTGCTCCCTTTGACTTTCAATTTCAGGTCGATTCAGATCCTGCTGCTGTAGCTCAACCCACCAATCCAATACAAAATGGTACCCTCTTTAATCTTTGTTATGTGTCATGATATGCTTTTTTCTGGGTGTAAGCAAATGAGTAGTGATGTTACTTGTAGATTCTTGAATTTATAGACAACCCAAAGTAGAAAAAGATGTTGGATTTATTATGTTTGATATCAATGCAGGGAAGAGATGTGCAGAGGAGGTTGTTGAGCCTCAAGTTGAGGGTAACAAGAGGCATAAGGTTTCGGATAATATGAGTTCTGAAATGGAGGAAGGCATTAAGGACGAACATTGTTCTTATGAGGAACAGAACCAGGTTAGGTTTTCTGATGATTGATTTATACTTATGTACAACGGTTCTGCGTATTATGAATTAGAATGTATGTTTGTTTATATGCAGTGACAGTGCTGGTGCCACTGTTTTTTACATTGTCACAGGATTTAAATGCTTCTTTGAGAATAAGTTAGTTTTTAATTTCTTCATGAAGAAAATAATTAGTAACATCCTGTTGGTGGATTGTGTAGCCCTGCCTGACTGCATTAGCTATATGAGATGGAATGGTTTCCTGTGTGTGAAGTCGTATTGTACACCTAGTGTGACTTTGCAGCTGAGTGTATCTTTAACCTGTCCTATTTGAACCAATAATTAAAAGAAAAAAATGTTTCAAAACTGTAAACAAGATTCAATGGAAACTTTTTGAAGTAGGGTTTTAGGATGTCAAGCCAAAGTTTGCAAGGCAAATAGATGATTCCACTAATCCGTCTAATATATGATTCCTTTGGTAGAGATAAGCAATATCCAGGCTGCTAGATCCCATTTCTAATCTGTTACTGGAAGATAAAATCTAGACTTTAACTCTAAATTGTGTTTCTTTCATCAAAAAGCTTAAATAAGTTCCAAATGCATTGCTCTTTGTGCTCTAGAGGCATGTCCATAAGCTTATACAAAAGTGTTACCGAAAATGACAATTATTTTAATACTATATATATAGAACTTCAAAGTAACTTTTTCTTTCACATGGACCTTCCAGTAAGAGATTCATGAACTATGATCATGAATAAGATCAAAATTTGGGTATTGTAAAATCATTAATACTCAACATTGTTGATACATTGTTCCTAGTTTATGTTCTTCAATGTAAATGTCTTTCATTTCTTACACATATGTAATGAAAATGTTTAATGAAATATGATATGCATTTTGATGTTTAATTTTGTTTGTTTACATCATATTCTTATTGTTTTTGATATTGCTTATATTTATGAACATTATATATAGGTTTGAGGTTGTACATAGTTCTGAGTCAATAATGATTCAGAAATGTGTTCAACTTAGTCAAGTGGTTATTCATGCTAATGGACCATACTTATGGACCATACGCACGAATGAATCATACTTATGGACCAGTCGCACGACTGAACCAGGTGACTGGATCAGTCGTATGTGACTCAGTCACATGACCGAACCTTCAGTCGTGCGTATGAGTCAAACGCATGAGTCAGTCGCACGACTGAACCATGCTAATGGTTCAGTCGTACGAATGGACACTGAAAACCTATAAATACCACATAATTCGTGGAAAAACATAACACTTCGAATACTATCATACCCTAGCCGTCCAGAGCGTCAAAGTTCGTCCATCCAAGTTCATAGTTCGTTCCTGATCGATTCCAACTCGTTCTTAACGTTTGTTTAATCGTTAGATCGATCAGGTTGTTCGTTCTCACTGATTGGATCGTCAACAAATAGAATTCCGCGCTATTTGATCTGGTCTCACGCAGATTCCGTTAGTACTCCGTACGAAAACGGTCCTAACAAACATTTTGTTTAAAATTCTAGAATTGCTAACCGGTTAATATGAAAACATAATTGCTAGATACAAGATGTTATAATTTTTAAAATTGTCTACCTAACCCACTTACAAGAGATATAAACCAGGATAAAAATGATAAAAAAGGGTGTACCTGGTGCTTGACTCTCACTTTACGAAGGGCTGGATTGCTTTATGATCTGATGTACGCAACCTTAGCCTATAGTACAGCAGGTTGTTTCCCACGACTTGAACCCATGAACTCATGGTCATAAAACAACCTTACTAGGATACAAATGATATGTAAATAAATTATGTTGGAGATATGAAACAAATAAGTGAACAAATTACAATGCTCTCATTCAAGGATAAATAAATAGGGAAATTATGTCAAACCTAAGATGTTGGGATTTTTACTTTATTTGATTGCTAGAATAATGAGATTGATCATTTTATTTATTGTTTCCCTTCATTGTAGTCATTTGTATGCATGCTATAGAGAGGTTAAGATGAAACTAGAAGTGGTTTGTAATGTTGTTTGCATTGAATCTCACAGACCAACTTACACTGGTAGTTATCCTAAACTTACGATGTCTATTAGGACTTTGACTAACCATAACATGCATTTAGGTAAGTCTTCTCTACTAATGGTATGCTTCAAGATTAGACGTTTAACGATGCTAAGCCTAAGATAGAAAACTAACTTTACATATGGGATAATAGGTAGGTCGTGGTAGTAGGAACTAACCATCTAGTTCTAACTTAACTCTTTTTTCTTTTTCCGATAAAGAGGCCATTATGTTATGTTTGTGGTCGAAGTTTATGTGCTTACAACATTTTTCATAACAAAAGTGCCAGTTCTTAAATGTTACATATGGCAATTTTCTAAACAAACTTGTGTTCTTTATGCTCTTCAGTCATCTTAGTTTTAAAAAGCGCGCCTGAGGCTCGCCTACGTGCAAAGCGACCTCAGGCGCAGGTCCTTGGGATTTCAGTAACATTACGCGCACCTACATACAAAAAACGCGTGCTTTGGTGCCTGAGCTCGCTTTTCTCGCCTAAGAGCTTTTGTTTTGGGCTAATTGGACTTGAAACTTACCGGAGATTGAGATCAGATCTGTGATGGACAAGCTTGGAGTTGAAGGATGTGCCTCTACCACGCTTGATTTAGAATTAGAAAGGAGGAGATGGAGGATGAAGATGATGGGTGTGATGCTTCTTCAGGTTAAATGAGAGGAAAATTGGAGAGGGAGACAAAAATGAAGATGGTGGCTGATTAGGGTGATTTAGGGTTAAAAGGTCTTTTCTTTTTTACTAAGTTACACGTTACACCCTAGATGTTTAAGGTTTTTTCATATTTGACATAAAATATATTACAACATGTGTCACTTAGGTGTAAATATATATATGGGCTTAATTTAAAAATATTATATTAATAACATGCGCCTTGCGTTCGGAAAGCCCTACGCTTTGCGCCTCGGGTTTAGACCTTGTTGCCTTGGTGCGCTTCTCGCTTTTTAAAACCAAGTCAGTCATATGTCAAAGTCATAACTATTCTTTTTAGTTAATGGTGACAATTAGTGGTTGACTCACATAAGTAATATTTCTGGTTCTTGACCATACACAATTATATTAGGTATACCTTCTTAAATATGAACATTCGAAGACTTTCAAGCTATGATTTAAAACCATCCACGGTACACATGCTTCACATTGTAAGCATTGAGGATTCTTCATTCAACTATATTTAGGGAATGATTCACCAAAGCCCTTGCCCGTATACACTTTAACAAATTGGTATTCGCGAGAAATAAATAGGTACTTGTGTGGTAATAGCATGTGCACTCATGTTCCTATAAATATTCGTACGTATAGGGGAGGGTTATTTAAGCATTAAAATGTAGGGGAGGGTTATTTAAGCATTAAAATGTCTTGAAAGTCCTTAAACATTAAATATCAATCTCAATCTTGCAAACATACTTTCCTTGATCTAGTGCCTTTTTTCACTAAAAGTCATTAGGTGTGAAGCCCTGGTCTACTCTCACCATCATGGTCTCACAAGTTAACAAGTGCATGCTACTCAACCATTCAGATTAGATTTTAGATTTTCTCTAATCCTCTTCCTTATATTTATTTCCACCGCATGTTACCTTTGGTGTGAACAATACTTTTCATGTGTTTGTATTCAGGGAAATAGGTTTTTTATGAAGATAAGTGTATAGGGAAGATGATTACTAACATGCACTTTAGACATGATATGCCTTTTCATGCAAGTTTTAAAATTTATAGGCAAGTGCACCTAATCGTATCGTAGCATACCCGTAAGTAACGAGTTTGTCAGCTAAAGTTGTTATCATTATCTACTTGAGAAGAAATTTTTTGGTTTTTCAGTTAAATAAAATCTTAATTGAATGGACAGAGACTTAAACATCAACAATAATGAAAGTTGAAATAGATTTAAAAATCAATAACAAAGAGACGCAAACTTGTTTTAACCCATTACCCAACCTACCGTTTTTTGCCATATCTAGCCTTCTTTGATATTTGAGTATTTAAATGGTTGTAATTAACTTTTTGGTAGGTTGAAGTACCTTTAGCTATAAAGTCAGCCATAACTACACAAGATGATGCAGAAAGAGCTAG
This sequence comes from Flaveria linearis, assembly GCA_024085815.1. Taxonomy (NCBI): domain Eukaryota; kingdom Viridiplantae; phylum Streptophyta; class Magnoliopsida; order Asterales; family Asteraceae; genus Flaveria; species Flaveria linearis. The sequence goes on along the minus strand of JABSNV010000704.1, from coordinate 50,753 downwards.
CATTTCTAATGCATGTGAAGAAGAAGATAAATATGATATTTTCAAGGAAGATCACCAACATCTAGAAGCCCAAAAGAAAACTGTAAGTATCGTTAACATTTTCATGATGTTAACATGCACTTTTTCAGACAATTATGTTACTTGGCAACCTCATTTATTGCGTCAAGCCGTCAGTTTTACTTTCTTTAAGATGTTGGTTGACAAATGTAGTTTTGCAATCATGAAATGACCTTTAGTTATGCATTTTCCAAACACATGTAGTTTCCAAGTTATAAAATCGTCTCTAGTTGCTAGGTTAAACTTCTTAGATGCTTATCCAATATCATTTAGTGCCACATCGGCAGTCCAAAAAACTTTAGCAAGCTGGAGGCCTTGGTTATAAAGGCGCACGTGCAACACTCAAGGTTGTAAAAATCGCTAGGCGCTAGTCGGGCGACGAGGTAGGGACTAGGGATTAGTCGGGATTAATCGGGATTAATCGGAATTAATCGGATTGGTTTTTTCATATATAATTTTTAGTTTTTTATATAAATACATACATTTTAGAATGTAATTTTAATAAAAGAGTTCAGTTTTATATATAAATATACATATTTCGCCGGATTTTCTAAGTTTTTCCTGGAATTTTTGAAAGTCGTCGGAATCCCGCCGGAACTCGCCGGAACCCTACCGGAAAGTCGCCGGAATCACTGATTTTTCGTCGATTTTTGGCCGATTAAGACCGCCTAGGTCCGATTTGGTCCGATTTTGACCAATTTTGACCGATTACCGATTAGGGGCTCCGATTATGTGAAATCGCCAAGGTGAAAGTCCGATTGGCGATTAGTCGCCGACTAATCGGCGCCTAGAGCCGATTTTTGCAACACTGGCAACACTTTAGCAACGCTAATAGCTGGAGGCGGGCGATTACGGATGGAGAGAGTTGCATAGTTCTTGTATACATCGGATAGTCGATGGAGGGGGAGAGAGCAAGAGCGAGGGCAGACGAGGAAAACATTTATTAGTTATGTGAAAAGAGAGATTTAGAAGCATTGTGAAAACAAAACACTACAAAACTCTCTTTTAACACAATAACACCTAATATAGATATAAAAGAAGAGAAAAATATTGAAATTATTTTTTGTGATTTCTTTTTATTTTCTTTATACTATACTTAGTTTGTTTGATGTAAATCACATTTAATTTATAAGTATTTTACTAACTTACTATGTTGTTTATAAGTATTTTATGAACTTATTACTTATTATGTTGCTTCTTTAAGTTTTTAACTTGTTATACATGGACTTTATTTGGTTGTATATAAATATAAAATCATGAATCACACACTCCATCTTTCTTAACTTCTTCAAAAATCATGATTTACACACTCCATATTTCTTTTAATAAAGCTTTAGTTAAAAACTTAAAAATACTTTAAAAAGAAAAAAAAAAACAAGTAGAGAAGTAGTAAACAACTTGTTGAGTTCAAACCCCAAAAAACAACCAAAATTTGTAACCCTTGCTTCTTCTTCAAAGCGCTTTTGTATTTACTCCTCCACAGAGAACCCTTAGTTAAACCCTTTTCGTGCGTCAATTGCTGAATCATGCTCCCAAGTACAGTCCTTGCACAATTTCGTCTCAATCTTTTATACATATATCTATCTTTCAATTTCAGGTCGATTCAGATCCTGCTGTTGTGGCTCAACCCACCAATCCAATACAAAATGGTACCTTCTTAAATCTTTGTCATGTGTAATGATATGCTTTTTTCTGGGTGTAAGCAAATGAGTAGTGATGTTGCTTGTAGATTCTTGAATTTATATACAACCCAAAGTAGGAAAAATGCTGGGGTTTATTATGTTTGGTATCAATACAGGGAAGAGAGGTGTAAAGGAGGTTGTTGAGCCTCAAGTTGAGGGTAACAAGAAGCATAAGGTTTCGGAGAATATGAGTTCTGAAATGGAGGAACACATTAAGGAAGAACACTGTTCTTTCCTGGAACAGAACAAGGTTCGTTTTTCTGACGATTCGTTATATACTTGTGCACAAGGGTTAATTATAATGTATGTTTGTTTATATGTTAACGAGTCGGGGGTCTCTTTGGAAGCGGTCTCTCTATCTTTCAAGATAGAGGAAAGACTTGCCACCACATACCCCTCCCAGACCCTGCTTTCAGCGGGATACACTGGGTTTGTTTGTTTGTTTGTTTATATGTTCTTTACAAGTTTACATAGTAGTAGGATTTGAATGCTTCTTTAAGAATAAGTTAGTTATCCACAATAACATCATTATTAATTTCTTCATGAAGTAAATTACTATTAACATCAAGTTGAAGGATCATCTAGCTCTGCCTGGCTGCAGTAGCTATATGAGAGTGAACGGTTGTCTATGTGTGACGTATTGGACACCTAGTCTCACTTTGCAGCTGAGTTTATCTTTGACTTGTGTTTTTTGAGCCAAAGTTTAAGAAAATCATTTCACAACAGTGAATAAGATTCAATGGAAACGTTTTGATAAGATAATTGGACGTCAAGCCGTCAAGCCAAAATTTGGAAGGCAAATGACAATGGAAAAGGATGGTTTTAGGATAGATGCTTCCACTACTCCATCTAGTATATGATGCCTATGGTAGAGATAAGCAATATCTAGGTTGCTAGATCCCATTTTTAATCCGTTATTGGAAGTTAAAATCTAGACTTTAACACTATACTGTGTTTCTTTGATCAAAAAGGTTGAATAGGTTCCAAATGCATTGCTCTTTGTGTTCTAGAGGCTTTGTACAAAAGTGTTAGTAGAAATGACCATTATTTTAATGCTATATATAGAGCTTGAAAATAACGTTTCTTTCACAAAGACCTTCTAGGTAAGCGATTCATGAACCATTATCACAAATAAGATAAGCGATTCATGAACCATTATCACAAATAAGATCAAAATTAATAGGAAACATGATTGCTAGATACAAAAATGTCAAAATTTTTGAGATTGTCCATCTAATCCACTTACAAGAGATATAAGCCATAATAATATGATAAAAAAAGGTATATCGGGTGATTGACTTAGCTTTGCGTAGGGGCCGAGGAGAAGCTAGATTGCTTCGTGATCTTGTACTTAGCTTTATCCTACATGGCTGCATTACTTTGTGCAAGAGACTGTTTCCCTTGACTTGAACCCATTACCTCATGGTCATAAAGCAACAACCTTACCATGATACACATGATATGTAAATAAAATGTTAGAAATATGGAACAAATAAGTGAACGGATTACAGTGATCTTAATCAAGGATAATATATAGAAAAAATATGTCAAACCCAAGATGTTGGGACTTTTACCTAACTTGATTGCAAAAATAATGAGATTGATCATTTTATTTCTACTTTCACTTCGTTATAGTCGACTGTATACATGCATGTGTGTTTGCATATAAAGCTATCAAGATGAAATTAAAAGTGGTCCATAAAGTTGTTTACATTGAATCTCATGAGCTATAGACCAATTTACACTAGCAGTTATCCCAAACGTACGATATCTATTAGAATTTTAACTTACCATAACACGCATTTAGGGAAGTTTTCTCTATTAACTGTATACTTCAAAATGAGAAGTAGGCGAAGACAGTTGACAATGTTAAGCCTAAGATAGAAAATGTACTTTGCATATGGGATAATAGGAAGGTTGTGGCTACTAGAACTCATCCAGTTCTAATTTAACTCCTACGTTTCATTTTCCAATAAGGAGGGCTTTATGTTATATTTGGGGCCAAAGTTCATGTGCTTAAAATAACTATTTGTTACCTTTTTCATAACAAAAATCATTCACAGTGGATTCCTTATCTTTATCCATGTAATTACACTAAAAATCACTATATTTTCTCTCTTTTCAATTAAATAATACGTTTTATACCCTTATCATAACTTTTTTCTCTCTCCTCCACTCACAACCACTTTCAAAAGTATTAAAAAAATTATAGGGATTGAACAGTGATTCTTCAAATGTACCAATCAACAATAGCATTTACTCTTTCCTTCACTCACAACCACTCAAAACCATTCCATATAATATACCAAACACACTCACATATTTTTAGGGATTCCACTGTGAATGCTCTTACATGTTAAATATGCCAATTTTGTAAAAGAACTTATGTTCCTTACACTCCTCAATCATATATCAAAGTCATAGCTATTCTTTTTAGTTCATAGTGACTGTTCATAGCTATTTTTTTAGTCATTGTGACAATTAGTGGTTGAGTCACATAAGTAGTATTTCAGGTTCTTGACCATATACAATAATGTTAGGTATATCTTCTCAAATCTAAAACATTCCTAGACTCTTATGCTGTGAATTAAAACCATCCACGACGCACATGCTTCACATCATAATTGTTGAGACTTCTTCATTGAACTATATTTAGGGGATAATTTACCAAAGCCCTTGTTCGTATACACTCTAACAAACCATGGTTCTAAAAAACGCTAGGCGCTAGTCGGGTGGTGGGGAGCCGACTAGCAATTAATCGGGATTACTAGGTAGGGATTAATCAGATTGGAACTTTTATAAGTAGTTTTCAATGTTATATATATACGCACACTCATTTTTATATGCAAATTTTATATAAATGTTCAGTTTTATATATATACAAACACATTTGACCAAAATTTACACGTATTTGGCCAAAATTTTCAAGGTTTGATCGTAATTTCAAACATTTGGCCGAAATCTGACCAAAATGTGACCGGTATTTGGCCGGAACCTAGCCTCCTATTAGTGGTCGATTAGGTCCGATTTTGTCCGACTAGGTCCGATTACTGATTTTATCCACCGATTACATGAAATCGCCAAGGTAACTGACCGAGTGGCAATTAATCACCAATTAATCGGCCGACTAGGCCGATTTTTACAACACTGTAACAAACTGGTACATCCAAGAGAAAAAATAGGTACTTGTACTTGTTAGCAATAGTCGGTGTACTAATGTTCCTATGAATACTCCTACATATAAGGGAGGATTATTTGAGCATTAGAATGTTTGGAAAGTCCTTAACCATCAAACAACAATCTCAATCTTACAAAAATCCTTTCCATGATTTAGTGCCTTATTACACTAAAAACATTAGGTATTTAGGTGTAAAGCCTTTGTTTACTCTTACCACCACGGTCTTACAGGTCAACAAAGGCATGCTACTCAACCATTCAGAAAGGATATGAGTGTTTCTCTCTGATTCTCTTCCATATATTTAGCTCTAAAAGATGTCACCTTTTGGTGTGAACAATACTTTTCGTGTGTTTATATTCAGGGGAATAGTTCTTTTGTCAAGATGAGTGTCTAGGAGAAGATGATTATTGACTTGCACCTTAGAGATGATATGCCTTTTCAAGTAAGTTCTAAAATTTATAGGCGAGTAGTATACCTAATCGTATTGTCGCTTACCTGTAAATAACGAGTTCGTCAAAGTAAAGTTGTTATCACTATCTAGGTGAGATGAAAACCTGGGGTTTTTTAGTTAAACTAAAAAGTTAATTTTATGGAAAGAAACTTTAGGGAAACATTAACAATAATGAAGCAGTTTTAAAAATCAATGACAAATAGACAAACTTGTTTTAACCCATTTACCCAACCCATTGATTTTTGCCACCTATAGCGTTCGCTAATATTTGAGTATTTCAATGGTTGCGATTAACTTTTTGGTAGGTTGAAGTACCTTCGGCTATAAAGTCTGTAACAACCACAGAAGATGAAGTAGAAAAAGCTAGCATCTCTAATGCATATGAGGAAGAAGATAAAGATGATAGTTTCAAGGAAGATCATCAATATCTAGAAGCCCAAAAGGGAAGTGTAAGTATCGTTAACATTTTCATCATTGCTAATATGCACTTTTTCAGACAATTATTCTTACTTTGCAACGTCATTTATTGCTTCAAGCCATCAATTTTACTTTCTTTAAGACGATGGTTGAGAAATGTAGTTTTACAATCATGAAATGACCTCTAATTATGCATTTTTCAAACAAATGTAGTTTCCAAGTTATGAAATGGCCTCTACTTACTAAGGATGAACTTCTTAGATGTTTATCCATTATCACTTAGTGCCACATCATCAGTCCAATAAGCTTTAGCAAGCTGGATGCCTTGGCTATAAAAGTGCGTAAACAAACACATCAGGGAAGGTGATGCGCAACAATTACAAGAGGTAGTCCTAAGGTAGCGTACATCATTGGAGGTGGGCGCTTATGGATGGAAGAGTTGCATAGCTCTTGTATACGTGGGATAGTCAAGGGTGGGGGAGGGGGCTAGGGCAAGTAAGGATGACATTTTTTGTAATGTGAAAAGAGACTTAGAAGCATTGTGAAAATAAAACACTACAAAAATTGTTTTTTAACACTTAATAGAGATTTAAAAGAATAGAAAAATGAAATTATTTTATTTGATTTTTCTTTTTTTCTCTACACTATATTTAGTTTGTTTGATGTAAATTACATTTAATTTATAAGTATTTTTATAAACTAATTATTTTGTTTATAAGTATTTTATGAACTTAATATTTTTTTCTTTGAGGTTTTTTATTTGTTATACACAGAGTCATAGACTCTATTTGGTTGTATAGATATAAAAGGTTCTAGAAATAAATTATCAGTATCTTATTTTGTTATCTTTTTGGTGTTTAGGGATTAATAATGTAGGAAAAGTTATCTAACATTACTTTACATGAATTGATTAACACCAAACATGTCACACACGCGAAGCTCTTCCCTCGTGTGCCATGGGTTTAGGACCTAAGTGCCTTGCGCTTTTTAAAACTAAAATGGATGTGCAACGTAACATATGGTGTTTAAAAAAAGTTCACATTATGATAGGATACTATAAATTACCCATTGTCGTCATTTATAAAGGATGATTCTAAGTTTGACGGTTTTGCCCCCAAAAAAAGACTCAAAGTTGAAATGAAATCAAATGCTACCTAAAATTATGTCCTGAGATAAAAACGTGATTTGCCAATTGGATTTCACATAAAGTTCAAATCTATAATCTAGAATAAAACAACTTGAATTGATGTTCATCATTTCCCTAACTTAAAAACCTTTCTTTAGAGTTCTCAGGACAGGCTGCTTCACATGAAGTGATATTGGGTTTTTCTTTTAAATCCCCTATGCTGCTAACCTTAACACTCTCAATAGTCTCTCGAAACCATCTACTCAACATGTAATGTGGACTACATGAATGTCCAAGATGCTAACATCATTTTTGCATCCAACATTATGGTCAAGTCTCCTAGGCTCTTGTCAATTTTACAATGATGTTGTGCATTATCATCATCTTGTGATTCTTCTGTTTAGGCATGATAATGCAATAGAACTAAACATAATCCTTATCAAAAGAAGTCAGTATGATGAGGTTGTCATCTTCACAATTGTTGTTAGAATACAATTGTTGCTGTCTTCACGATGGTGTTTTCCGCAAGTCTTGCTATCATACTACGAGGCTGTTTGTTTCAACCTCTTAATGGTTCAGATGTCTGAGTGGTTGAGCACTTAATGGTTCAGAGTGTTTGTTTCGCAAGCAAATGTCTGAATGGTTAAGCATTATACTAATGCTGAATGGTTAAGACCTCTTATCTGAATTGGTCAGACATTTGCCTTAGAATAGTTAAGCGATATACTAGCTCTTAATGGTTCAGACCTCTTAATGGTTCAACACTTAATGGTTCAGACCTTTTATTGGTTGAGCACTTAATCATTTAGAAATTGCCAAACAGCCCCTACATGTTTCTTCAAATAACATGGTGTTCTTTCAAACATATGGCATAAATTCCCTGAATGAAATTAATGCAGAAACCTCCTAAATAATTTTGTTCAGACAATTAACTTCTTATTTTATGTGAAAAGATTAGAGATCTTCGGACAGAAAGCGTTTTAGATCAATCGAGACTGTACCCAGCCCATTTACCCACCCATCTTGCCACCTCTACTTATTTAAGGAAGCTTTAATGTCATTATAAACATATGCTAAATACTGCAGTTTCATGCCCCAATACGTTGTCAATCCACAGGATCAGAAGTTGTGCTTATGGACAACCTTAGTTAAACAAATGAGAAAGATGTGTATGAACTTTTTCTCATTTGCCCTTGGACCTTGGTCAATGTTATTGAGTATGAATGTATGATGAACATGTCACAAGTAGGAATCTTGTGGCAATAAGTTCTTCAAAAATGTTGGTAAAATTGCTCAATGAAAGACGGCTGTTTTGCAGATAACTGGCATGTTAACTTCACCACTGCCAAAGCAGCTAAGAATGTATATTTGTACGAGTGCTTTTTATGATCTACCAATCCTTAAAGTAGTCTTATAAGTAGAGTTGAAATAATGGCAATAATTTCATAGTGCCGGTTGGTTGAACTGCCAATATTATTTTCCTTCTCTTTTTGAACTTTATATCAATAATAGTGTTTTAAACTAAATAAAATGATTTAGAGCATGCTTGTATGCATTTAAAAACACTTTTGTGACTTTTGACTTTTTTGAAATGTTATTTTGTTCCTTTTACTTTATCGACTTGGATTTTCAAATATAAAATATTACTCAATTTAATCAACTTTTATGTAAATGTAGCTTCTACCTATAATATGTTGGGCCAAAGCTTTTGTTTAGAAAGGGGCATGCATGAGGCATGAAATGATGAGGGAAACATGCTTCAAAGGGTGAGGCGTGCACTTGATAATGAGGCGTGCACTTGATAATGAGGCGTGCCCTTTTGCATGAGGTGCGTCTTTGCCTAAAGTGCCGATTCAGGAGCTCCTTGTACTGGTGGAATAAGATTGTGAGATAACTAAGAGCACAGACCTGTTTTTCTTGTTTGTTTGTTTTTTTTTTTTCTTTTTTTTTTGGTTTGTCGAAACAGCGTGGAGTCCTCGGTGTCTGCTTTTGGTGAATGGTCGACTAAGATGAATTTATTGTCTCCACTCCCTCCCTCATTATTGAATAGTGTCACCCAACCAGAATACAGGCCCTCGCTTCTAGTCCTACTTGTGGACTAGAGTCGTTGCATGCTGTACAAATAGAGATACATCATATATGATTGGAGTGTGATGTGAAACGTCCAAAAAGAAAAGGTAGTGTGCTGGTTCGGTAAAGTACTAGACTTGAAGCCTCTGGTACAACTTTTTCTGATTTTTTTTCTTTTGTGATATTTAAACCATAATGATATGCTTTTCTTATCTTATTTTTGGTTCGTTGGATTAACAAAGTAGAAATTGTTATGAAGAATTAATCTATATGTATTTTATTTAGACATGTGCCTTGCGTACATCAGGCTAGCGCCTTTGGCTCGCGACTCGGCTTCTAGGACCCTAGAGTACGTGGGTGTGACACGCCTTTTAAAACCAACAGCCAAAAGTGAGACAATTTTGGCGTTAAGATAGTAAAGGCTTGCAAGTTTTAGTTAGTTCAGTAAATAGAGTGATAGGTAATTAGATTGACATTCTTGTTTTGATTCCAAACATTAATGAGCATGCATCACCTCAAGAGCAAACCTGTCTCTCAAATATACTTGTTTGTTTATTTTGTTAATCACTAAGTTATTGTTGGATGTTTACAATTTCATAGGTATATGTGTGTGTGTCTCTCTCTCTATATATATATATTTACCTTGATTGAATTGGTAGTTGTACAATTTAATACGAGTCAAAATATTGCTGCAGGTTCTCAAACTTAACAATGATTTGGGAACTGAAAGGGCTGAAGACCACCCTACTCATGACACAGGGTCAAAAACTTTGTATCTTGGAAATTTAAGTTTTGCAATCGAAGAGGACGATGTGTAAGCACTTTCGTTTTTCACTAGTCAGTCTTTTGTAATTTATTTTGTATTGTGTTGTTGACAAAGAGTTTAATCATACAGAAGGGATTTCTTCAAAAATGTTGGTGAAATAGCTGGAATCCGCTTTGCCATTAAAGATGACCGATTCATGGGCTATGGCCACATTGAGTTCGCCACCGTTGAAGCAGCTCAAGAGGTACTATTAGTATGTGGTACCATCTGGATGATTATTTGGGAATAGGTCTAATAGGTCTGGTTGGGAAACACTTTCTAATCAAAACTAATGTCACATGTGATAACAATAATAATAATTATTATTCTGATGAAAAAAGGATTTAAGAGGTTCTATTTATAAAAGGTGCTCTTTGGGAGGCTTTTGACCCTATATATGTAAATTTTTTTTGCCTGCTGAACTATTGGAGATGCATCTGATTTGAAAAGGCCCATTCATAGGTACACAGGTCCACCTCTAATGTTGTGGGTCAATAACTTCTTTAAATTTATAGGTCTCACTTTTTTCTCGACTCAGGGATATCATGTCAGGCGGTATCAGTCTTTCAGATAAATGAGTTAACTAGAGATAGATGACTGATAATGTCTCTTTATTCAGGCTCTCAAACTAAACAAGGAGGTGCTTCTAGATCGGCGAGTTAAACTTGATTTTGCAAGGCGGGAACGAGGTGCGTACACTCCAGGTAACAGGTATAATGGCCTGACAATACACACCCACACATATGTATGTATCAAGTGTCTAAACAATTAAATATCTGAACTAATTACATATCTATTTACTGAATGTAGCATGGACAAGACTAACCAAAGAGGAGGTCATGCTCAAGTGAGAACGATATACGTTCGAGGATTTGAATCTAGTGATGGTTTTGACAATGTATGTTTATGTTATTTGAAATCTTGCAAACACATAAATTCCAATACTTTATTTGGCATCAATCAATTGGCTTTGGTTGGTACGCTTAGCCAAAGAGTGTTGGGCGATGCTTATTGTCCATATTTGTGCATTTGTTATAAATAATTAGTGGTTCAACTATAACTATAAAGTTGATATCATTTCAGTAATAATCTAACTTTTTGAATAAAATGGTTTAGGAGGAGGTTAATACCCTCTGTGGGCCCATTTGACCTTTTTGTTTAAGATAATTTTGTATTTATCAGTTTGACCCCTCCTGCAAGATATTAAACATAATTCAAATAAACCTATCCATAAGTGGTTGTTAACTTGTTATCTGTTGCAGATTAAGAGTGCGCTTGAAAAGCATTTTGGGAAATGTGGTGAGATTTCACGCCTGTGCATACCTAAAGATCATGCATCTGGGGCTCCTAGAGGGTTTGTATTCTTCTCGTGCCTTGGAATTGGTTTCTACTGGTTAATATTAATGATTGCAAAACAGATTAATTGGGACTTAGGGACAAAATGTAAATTTTAGGGGGTTCAGATTTTTTTTCAATGTAATTAGTAATATATTTGTTAAATGTGATGTGATGGTAAAGACATTATTATTAAAACAATGATCCAATTTTTGCAATAAGGGAGGTTAAGGTGGTTGTGAAACATTCATTAAGATTTTAGACGCGTGACTCGTTAAAATAAAATATAAACACCATTTTTCACGAGTCTTGACATATTTGGTTCTGTTGAATTAAAATGGTGCAATTTGTTTGTTTGTGCAGTGTTGCTTTTATCGAGTTTACGGACAGTAATGGTTTCAGTCAAGCTTTGGGGCTTGATGGGTCTGAAATCGGAGGCAACAGGCTAACTGTTGAGAAAGCCAAAAAGCCAAGACGTGATGACCGTGAAGGTTCTGGATATGGAGGTGGTGGATGGAGTGGCTCTGGTGGCGGCTGGAGTGGCTCTGGCGGTGGTGGATGGAATGGCTCTGGTGGCGGCTGGAGTGGCTCTGGCAGTGGATGGAGTGGCTCTGGCGGTGGCTGGAGTGGCTCTAGTGGTGGATGGAGTGACTCTGCTAGTGGTACGGGTAGACAAAGTGGCTCTGGTGGTAGTTGGGTAAGAGAAAGCGGCTATGGTAGAGAAAGTAGCACTGGTGGTGGCTGGCACAGAGAAAGTGGCTATGGTGGCAAATCAAATACGGAAAGCGGCTCTGGTAACAACTGGCATAGAGAAAGTGGTTCTCGTAGAGAAAGTAGCTATGGCCGTGGTGGTGGTGGTTGGGGATGGGAAAGTAAAAGTAGTTATGATGGTGGGCGGGGTAGAGAAAGTGGGTCTAATGTTGGTGGGTTTAGCAGTAGCTGTGTGGGTAGTGGAAGTGGTTTTGGTGGTAACCAATATAGCAGCAGCAGCAGCCGCCACCATGGGGGTGGTTCTTTTAGACGAGGCAGCTATGATAGCAGATGACCTAGCGCGTATTGAGCAAGCCTCTCAAATTGTAACCAATAGTGATGCTTGTTATCTATCTTAATATCTTCCACTTTTAACATGATGATTTGCTTTGGTCCCATTGCTTATAATCTTCGTAAGCCAACGGATCTCGTAGTTCTTTAGGCAAGGAAGGCTCTATAATATCTTTGGGTCTTTTCTCATTGCCATTTATATGCCTGCAAACAAACATCAACAAATCTTTTCGTATATTCTTGGGCTACCTGTAATTGATATATTCAATATGGGAATTGTTATTGATGATTAAAACCAACAGGAAAAAGATTTACAACCCTTTTGACAACAAATGTTATCCCCATAGTTCAATGTCTCCTTGAAGCCTGGAATTGACAGATGGAACCTGTGACCCCAAAAGCGGTTCTATAAGTACGTCTTACGTCTACAACATAATCTTCGGTGGCAATGAATTGAACCTCGTGTTCTCAAGCTAAAACCTTCTACAAATATGCAACTATTCTAAAAGCTTATAGGATAATCCATCAAGTATGTATATGGTACGTTACAAGAAATTTTGAAATCTGTTTCTCCAAATGTATCCACATGACAAGGCAGAAACAATTAAGAGTCCTAACAATATTTCTATGTTGCTTGTAGACCACTCCCTCATCAAAATCACATCGCATTCGACGACATATCTTCTTTGAATAGTTAATGAGACAATCTTATATCCTGAGACCTGATTTGAACTCCTTTGAAGATACCTGAAGAAGATATGTCCTCGAATGCAGTGTGAAGGCATTCCATTACCATAATAAATAGCAATCAAGATAAAGGATCTTCTTGTCTTAATCAACTTTCCAATTGGAACTCCATTGTTGGTTAACAAGAACCAAAGACCCTGCCGAAAAGAAACAAGAACGAATCCATTTAGTCCAATTAGAACCAAACCCATAAACTCCATGATTTCAAAAAAGATACTCCCAACAAACGGAATCAAATGCTTTTTTAAAATCGATCTTTAGCATCATCAACGTAGTTTTCTTGTAAAATTCCACAATTTTATTTAGCATGAGAGCACCATCAAGAATTTATCTGTTTTTTTAAATGAAACTTGATTGTTGTTTGTAACTAATCAATGTGTTCATGACAGGAGCCAACCTATTTGCCCATGATCTTAGCTATATATAATCTTGTATTGCATCCTAATAACTATAAGGCTAATGGGCCTAAAATCATTGATAAGCATCGGATTAGAAACCTTAGAGATCAAAGTGAAAAGAAGAATTACATCCAACGGACATAATAGCAGACGAAAAGAATTCACGAACAAACTCTATAACATTTGATTCCATTAACTCCCAAAAAGCTTAAAGAATAGCGAATGCAAAGTCATCCGGGCCTGGGGTGCGGAGAGATTGGTGATTCAATTGAAGAAAGGGGTATTCTTTAAAAGGTTATTTTAGAACTATACATTCATCAAGTGAACTACATCCTTCGTATCTTACACTTCAATACCCGCTTTTATTTCCTTTTGCTGATGATGATTATAGAACTGATGGTGATGTCACGAACTCAACAAAAAAAAAAAAAAACAAAAGGGAAAGTACGCTAATTATGAGGTAATTATTTGCCTACCGAATCCAAGACACAATAAACACTTTCTTATTAATCACAGCCAATAAAATGTTCTTAGATACCAAACTTATGAAAATCTTGATAGGTCAAATGCGTCTAATGTTGGTGAACATGTCATTTTACCTTCGTCTTGTAATGCAGAATGGTCTGAAGTGAAAAGATTCCTTAAATATATGACAATCAAACCTGAACACTGGCCTCATATACTCTGTAGAATTTTAAGTTCAGACTTGACTTATTTGTTAACGATTTAAAGGAAAATTAACCTTTTGGCAAAATACAAGCAAATATGTTCGTTTTTGTTTCTTATTTGACTCAACTATATAAAAACATTTTTAGTATAATACTTCGTTTTTGTATATGTAGTTGTTTATGGTCGAGTTTCAGAAACATGGATTGCCACATGCTCATATCTGTTTGTTCATGCATTCTGACCATAAGCTTCATACTCTCGAATATTTCAGTCTAATTATTCCAATTCAGATACCAGATAAAGACAAAGATCTTGAGTTATATTTGCCGGAAAGGGACTTCATGATTCATGGACCATGTAGTAATCATAATTTGAATTGTCCATGCATGATTGATAACAAGTACCTAAATACATTTTCAAAAGGATTTTTGATAATTATTCCGTTGATCAAGATGGTTTTCTTGTTTATCCAAGACGAGATACCGGAAACGTTATAGATAGGTCTTGTATCAAATTAAATAACATAAATGTTGTTTCGTATAACAACTTGCTTTTGAAAAGATAACAAGCACATATCAATTTAGAGTGGTGCTACCAAGCGGGGACGACCTTTTTTCGGTCCTCGAGTGTATCTCAAGTTGGCGTCTGAATTTTGGGCTCAAATCAGGTCGGGTTACTCAAATAAAATACGACATTCAAAAAACCAGTAATAACAATACAATTTCATTATAAATGATAAATTGTTACATTTTATAGTAGTTGTTTACGTATTTCATCTTCTGACAACGATCCATTACATTAAGTTGAAGTGGTGATTAGATTCTATGCTTATTATTTTAACAAAAAGGTCTCTTAATTTATTTTTAATGGTTTAAAGATTTAGAAAAAAAAGAACTATTTTGGTTTAGGTGACCGTAAATTATTCCATTAAGGTGGGTATTCAAAAAAGTATGGGGTCGATCGAAAACCATTAATATAAGTTGCATACTAAAAAAATTTATGGGTCGGTTGGCCCCTCCCCTATCATCTTAAGTCCGCCACTGACTATGAGTACATACATGTATTTGCAAGTGAAGCAGCCCAATATATATGTGGATATGATGTTCATTGTAGATACTCTTCTTATGAGATTTTTATTTTATCTTTCTGGACAACAGAAGTGGTATTCAGAGTAGATGATTAAATATGTTCTTACAAAAGAATCTATTACTTTTTTGATGTTTTTATCTTGAATGAAATGTAATGCTATTAATGATGAAGCTCGAAAACTAAATTATGTCGAGTTCCCTATGAAGTTTGTTTGGAAGTTTGAAAAAAAATGAGAACCAAGGAAAAAAGGTTTTGATATTGGTCGGATTCATTCAATTTTACCTTCCTTTGGAGAAGCCTATTTTTTAAGGATACTTTTAAATAAAGTTAGAGGTCTATGATAGTTTGAAGATATACTCACTAGGAACAAACAAAAATGTCAAAATTTTAGAGATGCATGTTATCAACTTAGTTTGTTAGATGATGACTCTAAATACTTTGAAGCAATAAAAGAAGCAAGCCATTTGAAATTCAGATATTGTTTAAGATATTTATATGCTATCACCCTGTCCAAAGCAAATTTAATTTGGCAAAATTCATGAAAAGGCTCTATAAAGAGCCGCCTCCCCTCAGAGAGATTGTATTAGTTATAATGAATTTTTTTACAAATAATGACGTCTTTTAAATTATCCAAGTATAATCACCATTTAAATAATTTAAAATTTACTTTAATATTATGTACCAAATAGTTTATTTAATGATATATTATTATTAGTATCTATTTTGACTTCCTTTTAACATCTTCCTGTCTTTTTTTAATATTTATAGACCTGATAATTTATGTTTTTCAAATTTTCTACTCTCTACAGGTTTATCTCTAACAGATGATTAAATAAAAAACCTAACTTTATTTGAAATTTAAAAAAAATGTTGCCTATAATTCTACAAATGGTCAACTCAAAGAATTACAATAATGTCTTACCCTGATGGCGACATATCATCTTTAAACAATTGTCTCATAACTCTAAAGCTATCATATGACATGTATTTGGCAGAGTGAGTACCTAACCTTTTGTTTTCATTAACTAATAACTACGAGGTGTTTTTGACGATATCATGAAAGTTGTCCATCAAGAGAAAAGGAGGTAAAATTTTCAACTATGGTTACGGTGCAACTAGAAAAAACTTTCTTTTGGAAGACTTTATATGTAGGAATACGATGTAAAGGTAAGATTGTTTTAAATGTTGTTTCAAGAGATATTGCATCATTGCTATTGACATGAGAATGCACAACACAATCTAGAGTTCAAATGCCATTAAATTTAAATGAGGACTTTCGTTGTTATATCTAGACAGTTGGTGAAGGTGCCCAATTATTACATCAGTCAAATTTGATTATTTAGGATATAATCCCGATGATACATAAACATGCATTTGAGGTTTTAGACAGACTATAAACGACATACTTAACTCTCAATCTACTAACAATTTTGAAATGCTTTTTGGAAGGAAAGTTGTTGTCTTTGGAGGATACTTCGGTCAAATTCTTCCAGTTCTATCAAATGAAACAAGGCACGGCACTGTAAATGCATCATTAAATCCTCCTACATCTAGTCAAATGCAAGGTTTTGATGTTAAAAAAATGAGGTTAACTATAGTAAGGGATGCATGCGACATTAAACAAACAAAAGAGTTTTCAAATTAGCTTTTGGAATTGAAGGAAAGATAGAGTGGTGATTGCAATGACTTGGAATCAGTTTTCAATATACCTGAAGAACTTCTAATGATTGATTCAAACGATCCTATATGTGCTTTATTTAACTTTGTATATTCAAAAATTATTCACAACTCCAATAACAAAAAGCTTCTTTCAAGAGGAGCAATACTAGTACTAACAAATTAACACACCCAAGATATTAATTCTCACACGATAAAAAAATGTACCTTAGCAGTGATAGTATATGCCAGTCAGATTATGTTCGTGATAATTTTGACAAAACATATACTCACCTAATGTTTTGAATAGACTTAAATTGTCAGGTTTGCCAAATCATAATTAGTTTGAAAGGTTAGTGTTCCTGTAATGTTTTTAGAGACCATTGATAAAAAAACCACTTATATAATGGGACAAAACTACAATTTATTCCTTTAGGCAATCGTTATAGAAACAAAAATTATTTCAGGCAGATACATAGGCATATTTACTTTTATTCCAAGATTTAGTTTAACACATTCTGACAAGAAGATTCATTTCAAGTTTAAAAAAATACAATTTTCATTGATTTTATGTTTCACTATGACAATCAACAAAAACCAAGAACAATTATTTTTAAGGGTTTGTTTATATTTAAAAATCTAATGTTTACTCATAGTCAGTTATACGTTGCATTGTTAATGGTTATAAACATAGAAGAATTAACACTATTACTTCTAAACAAAGAAAACAACCTTACAAGTCAAACAAATATATGATATATAAGAAGTTTTTAGCAATTTATAATCTATTTTGGTGCAATCTCCTTCGTGTAATATTTGTATCCAACAATATGTAATTTATATGTATCAAGATTACTTCTTTCTATACTCAAAGTTATGCTTATCCGATCATGTGTCACACAGGTTTATAATCTAGTTTAGTAATATATAGGCATCCTGCTACAAGGGAAATTAACTAGCTTTTGCTAATTAATAACTTGAGAACTTACATTAGGGTACTAGGAGCACACCTCAAGCTTTTTGACAAGGGTTCTGCAAGTACTTTTACTTTTATGTGGTTAACTCTTCTGTTTGCTAGATTCTATATGAAAGATGAACCCATTTTCATTGATTGATAACCCCATATCATACATATATTAGCTGGCACTTTCAAAGTGGTGATAATTGACCGTACCAAACATTAGCATTCAAAATGAGAACCAAAAGAAGTTAATGAGACAAGTTTGGTACACAGCTACAGCATAACTAACAATGATGTTTTCTAGTTTTTCTTTTCACACACACGTGCACTGAAACATATAAATCATCATCAATGAGAACCAGATGTCGACACCTCAGTGCTGCAAACAGGGCAAACCTATCATTCATTCCAAAACAGCAAAACATATATTAAGGTTTGACCAACAAGATTAAATAAAAAAATTGGCATGCCAAACATCAAATTGCACAGAAATCAAATTCAGTTTTTGTTTACTTAAAGACCAGCTGGATACAAATTTCCTTCAATCAGAGGTACAAATTTGTGATTTCAAACCGAAAAACGGATTAGAATTATATTGTTTATTTTGTATCCATATGGCGTATACAAAATCCAATTTAATAATCAATTATATTTCAGTTTTCTGAATTCATTTTGACTTTGAGTTTGCTTTTTAAGAAAACCCGACTAGAAAGAAACTTAAACCAATCCTACGAACACCATAGTGTTTGTGGGTAAATCCAACCTCAGACTTGTTTCGAGCTTATAAAAAATCTACCCATTCAGACCCAAACATCTTGAAACATAAAAATACTTGCCAACCCATTTTGCTACCTACATCTAAGAAACAAAAAGATTCATGATGGTGAGTAGGGGAAAATATTTAACTTTGTGTACCTTGTTTATTTGCAACCAGTTGGTTAAGCACTCAGAATGGTACGAGTGTTTACATGAAAGCAAGATCAAGTTGTCATCATCCTCATAGTCTAAGCGGCAAATAACACATCTGAGATATGAAGACAAATTATCAAATATATAACAATAATAACAATAACAATAATAAAAGAAAGAAAGGGCAAAAGAGACGTGTTCTTACGTTTCACCGATTCCATTTTGAGTATTTTGCGTATTGTATGTGATCGAGTGTAAGGAAGATATTGAATCAGCAGAAAGACCTCTACTTTCAGTCCCAACTACTTCACCAAGTGCAACCAATTCCTACAGAATCTTACATGTGAGCAGCGGCAGCAACCCATACAATACTAAAACCAAATTATATGACCAACATAATTTTGTTACCTCGTATGATAGTTCATCAGGGTCAACATCATCCCATGTATCATCCTGAAACACAAAAACACTAACATCAATCTTAATAAGCAATTCCTAGATTTGTTAGGATTAATCCACCACAACCTGCACCATACAACATTCTTTCGGTTGTGGTACACACCACTTAACCACCAAGATAGGATTAATACAACACAACCTACACCCTACTAGACAGTGTTGTAAAAATCGCTAGGCGCTAGTCGGGCGGTGAGGTGGGGACTAGGGATTAATAGGGATTAATCGGGATTAATCGGAATTAATCGGAATTAATCGGATCAGACTTTTATGTATAATTTTGCAAATTTATATATAATTTTATACTTTTTTATGAAATAATTTGCAAGTTTGGGGGATAATTTGTAAATTGGTGGATATTGGGGGGGTTAAATGTAAAATTTCAAAAACTTAATAAAATAATCTAACCCTAAAATAGAACATCCCGTTCCCTTCCATCGTTCCATCACCGAAATCCTCCGTTCTGTCATTCCGGTGGCACATCCTCGCCGGAATATACAAATCCGGCGCCGGAATGGTAAAAGCCGGCGGTTATCATCACCGGAACACCACCGATTAAGACGATTTGCTCCGGCTTTGACGGATTTTGACCGACTACCGCCTAGCACCTCCGATTTGGTGAAATCGAAGCGGCTAACCTCCGATTAGCGACTAACCGGCGACTAATCGGAGGCTAGTCGCGATTTTTGCAACACTGCTACTAGATTTAAACCTACAACCTTTCGGTTGTGGGACACACCACTTAACAACCAAGATGTCCCCTTAGGGACACTAAACATCAACTGATATATAATTTTACATCAACAAAGAGAATATATGCATTACCAGTGTTTAATTAGGTTGAAATAATGTTAGTATTCAACTCGTTTATATTGGGTTTTCTTTAAAACAAATGATTTTAAAAGTTCTATTTTTTAATTTCACATTAATTGGATGAACTTAATAGCCAATAATATTAAAAATTTATTGTATTCAGGTAGTCGTTATTTTCTGTGCCTATTATACATGTTTTTTTACTATTGTGCTTTTTTCTTGTCTCGGGCATTTGCACCTTGATCCTTTGACTACCTAGACAAAGAACTTGTGGATCTATAGTGCTAAATTGCTTTTGGATTTTTAGTTTTCCATATGTTATTTATGCTATAAATATTCTAAGATGTTCTGGATATTCTGCGCTCTCTCTCTCTATACCTTTTTCAACTTGGAACGTTGTGAAACAGGTAGAGAGAGAGAGAGAGATTTCTGCGCGCTCTCTCTCTACCTTTTTCAAAGTTGAAAAAGGTAGAGAGAGAGAGATTTCTCTCTCTCTACCTTTTCAACTTTGGAACGTTGTGAAACAACAAACCTCCGGCAAACCACCGGAGCCACCGGTCACCGGTCAACCACCGGCCAAAGGGCAAAGGTCGAAGACTCACCGGCCACCGGCCTCCGGTCAACGACCAGTCATCTACACCCACCGGTCATCTTCAACCACCATCAACAGCGGTCATCTGATAACCGCCGAACACCACCTAACCACCGCCGCCTACACCACCACACCACCACCGCCCTTCCGGAGAACCGCCACCGGCAACCGGCCCGCTGAACACCACCGCCTACACCACCACACTACCAAACCACCACCACCGAACACCACCCGACCACCATCACAGCCTCTACCGGAGCAACCACACCACAACAGCCTCTATCGGAGCAAACCAGCCCGCCGCACACCACCCCGCCACCATCACCGAACACAACCACATCCACCACCCCACCACCATCACCATCACCGAACACCATCACATCCACCACCCCACCACCATCACCGACCAACCTGTAAACCGGACCACCAAACACCACCACCACCACCATCACCTCCATCCCCACTCACCAACACACCTGCTAGGCTGCCACCAACCCACTCAACGCCTACCCACCCACCCCTGCCACCCTAGTAAGGGTGCCTAGTCACAGCACCCCACGCCATCGTTTGGTAAGATCGTTCCATACCGGGTTACATTTCTCATTTCTAGCTATTTGAAAAATTGTTGCTTTCCCGGTATTTGATTTATTGCGTATATCTCTAGTTGTTTGTTTTTACTTGTTGATTGTGTTTTACGTGTGCTTGCTTTCTTTCTAGTGTATTGGTTGTGTTTTTATTGTTTGGTGGTTTTAGTAGACTCTGCCTGGTATAATAGATAGTGCGACCCAATATGCTGCCCCGAGATCATGTTCGGTGAGGAGAGGTGCCAAGACAGGGAATAAGGTTTGTAGATTAAGAGTGGCATCGTGGAATGTAGGAACCCTAACTAGTAAGTTACTAGAGTTAATTGATGTGCTGAAGAAACGTAGGGTCCACATAGCATGCCTGCAAGAGACTAGATGGCGGGGTGGGAGAGCAAAAGAGTGCAATAGTTATAAACTATGGTATTCAGGGTCTGATGGAGCTAAAAACGGAGTAGGTTTTTTAGTTGCTAAGGAACTCCAAGATAATGTAGTGGAGGTGAGAAGATACAATGATAGAATTATGTTGTTAAGAATAGTAATAGGAGATGAGGTAGTGACGGTAGTTAGTGCGTATGCACCACATGTTGGACTAGGAGAAACGGAAAGAAAAACGTTCTGGGAGAGTTTAGACCAAGTTATGGGCGACATACCTAGAGAGGAAAAGTTATACATAGGAGGAGATTTTAATGGACATATCGGAAAGGATAATGAGCATTTCCAACTGGTGCACGGAGGCTACGGGTATGGTCTTAGGAATGACGGCGGTAGAGAGCTTCTTGAATTTGCAGTAGCGCATGACTTAGGCATCATAAATTCGTTCTTTAAGAAAAGAGACTCACATCTAATCACGTTTAGCAGCGGCGGGAGACACACGCAGATAGACTATCTATTGATGAGGAGAGAAGATCATAGCTCGTGGAAAGACTGTAAAGCAATCCCGGGAGAGACGGTTGTGACGCAACACCATATGTTGGTGGCGGATATACGCGTCAAGAGGCCAATTGCCCAACGGAACAAGAGAGTTACACCCAAGATCAGATGGGGCCAGCTCAAAGACGAAAAGATTACCATTTTTAGAGATAAAGTCATACAAATGAACCAAACTGGGCCACAGGAAGATGCAAACCAAAAGTGGGAGATTATGGCAAATAGGCTCATCCAAGCAGCTAAAGAAACGCTTGGAGTCACAACAAAAAAGGCAGTTGGTAATAAGGAATCATGGTGGTGGAACGAAAATGTACAGGAGAAGATACGTATCAAACAACAAAGTTTTAGAGAGCTCATACACTGTAACAATGACGAAGAACACGCGGAGCTAAAACAAAAGTACAAGGAGGCTAAGAGACAAGCGAAAAAATCGGTGTCAGAGGCAAAGAACACGGCGTATGAAATGATGTATAAGCGATTAGAGACGAAAGAAGGAGAGCATGACATGTTTAAGATAGCCAAGGCAAGAGAAAGAAGAAGACAGGACCTGACAATGGTCAAGTACATAAAGGATGCGGTTGGAAAGGTTTTGGTGAAGGAGAAAGATATCAAGGTCAGATGGAAAACTTACTTCGATAACCTATTTAACAATAGGAATCAAAATCAACAAACTGAGGTAGATAGAATAACTCAAACAACGCAACAAAACCAATGCTATTGTAGAAGCATCACAGTTGACGAAGTTACAAGAGCTATGAAGAAAATGGGAAGGGCTAAAGCGGTGGGGCCAGACAACATACCGATTGAAGCATGGAAATGCCTGGGTGATGAGGGTCTCAAATGGCTAACAGATCTATTCAACACCATCTTTAAGACAGGGAAGATGCCAGACCAGTGGAGAACCAGTGTCATAGTCCCCATATATAAGAAAAAAGGAGATATTCAAGGTTGCGAAAACTACAGGGGAATAAAGCTACTGAGTCACACGATAAAACTATGGGAAAAAGTTATTGACACGAGAATTAGACGGGAAACCCAGATAGCAATAAACCAATTTGGATTTATGCCAGGACGCTCTACGACAGAAGCCATGCACGTAATAAGAAGGATAATGGAGAAATATAGAGAAAAGAAAAGGGACCTCCATATGGTATTCATCGACCTGAAAAAGGCCTATGACAGTGTACCGCGACAACTAATTGGGAAACTCTACGACTTAGAGGGGTACCAGAGAGGTATATCAAATTAATTAAGGATATGTATGACGGGGCAAAAACGCGTGTGCGAGCACCGGTAGGAGACACAGACTCATTCTCAGTGGAAGTGGGACTCCACCAAGGATCGGCATTGAGCCCATTTCTCTTCGCACTAGTGTTGGATGAGATGACTAAGTCTATACAACAGTCAGTCCCGTGGTGCATGCTCTTTGCGGAAGATATTGTCTTAATATCAGAATCTAAAATGATGCTTAACGACAAGCTAGAGCAGTGGAGAGCAACGCTGGAGAACAAATGATTAACGATAAGTCGCTCTAAGACGGAATACATGCATTGTAACTTTGGTGGTGACGAGGAAGAGGACACCCAAATCAGTATCCAGGGTATGCCGGTCCCACGGACATCTAGGTTCAAATACCTGGGCTCGTACCTGCAGGAAGACGGAGAGATACACAGCGATGTAGCTCACCGTGTCCAAGCAGGATGGTGCAAGTGGAGAGCAGCATCAGGGATCCTATGTGACAAGAAGTTTCCAGCAAAACTTAAGGGAAAACTATACAAAGTCGTGGTACGCACAGCTATGCTATATGGAACAGACTGCTGGGCCATAAAGAAATCGCACGAGAAACAAATAGAGGTTGCGGAAATGCGAATGCTAAGGTGGATGAGTGGCCATACAAGACTGGATCGGATAAGAAACGAAGTGTTTCGACAGAAGTTAGAAGTGGCTTGTATTGCAGATAAAATACGAGAGGGAAGATTAAGGTGGTATGGACATGTCAAGAGGAGACCAATGGCAGCACCGGTCAGAGCAGTGGAGAACATCGTCATAGAGGGTAGGAAGAGTAGAGGAAGACCTAGGCTGACTTGGGAAGAGATAATTAGGCGAGATATGGTACACTTGCACCTCTCTGAGCACATGATCGAGGATAGGAGCGAGTGGAGACGTAGAATTAAAATTAAGGACTTTTAGTGGTTTCTGTAGCTAGGAAGGGACTTTGATTACTTCTTACGGGGCCTAATGTGTATGTAGTACACTGCGACCTTTTTAGGGAAAATTTGTTGCTTCACTGATGCATGCTTGTTCATTTTATATTTCTTTTTGGTGATATTTTAATGTTTGCTGTATGATGGGTACGGTATCATATATCATATAGCTTATATCGTATGTTGATTATATGTTGATTTCCTAGCTTTATTGTTTTTGTTATCGAGCCGGGGGTCTCTTTGGAAGCGGTCTCTCTACCTATCTGGATAGAGGAAAGACTTGCCACCACCTACCCCCCAGACCCTACTCTTGAGTGGGATATACTGGGTTTGTTTGTTTGTTTGTTTGTTTGTTCTGGATATTCTACATAACTTTACAGGTGAACTTGAGAATTACTAATACCTGTTCTGATACTCATTTTATTATCATGTTTTTTTCTTGTCTTGGGCGTTTGCACCTTGATCCTTTGACTACCTAGCCTCAGAATTAGTGGATCTATAGTGCTAAATTGCTTTGGGATTTTTTCAGTTTCTATTGTTATTTAAGTTATAAATATTCTAAGATGTTACAAAAACTCTACATATTTTTACAGGTGAACTTGAGAATTACTAATACCCGTTCTAATACTCTCTAAAGCATATCCACACCTGATAATCCTATCTAGAGGAGGCAAAGCTATTAAGTTGTTTGGTTCAAGGCTACATCTACAAATCTACTAGTATAAGTAATCTCATATTCAATAGAATGATAATCCTATCTAGAGGAGGCAAAGCTTTTAAGTTGTTTGGTTCAAGGCTACATCTACAAATCTACTAGTATACATAATCTCATATTCAATAGAATAATGCTTTTGGATCCAATCTGTTGCCATTGTCAAACTAGATTCTGATATTTATTACACTCTACCATCAAGAGCCAATATTAGGTTTTATCACAACACTTGAGACAAATATAATGAACCAAACAAGAGTGCACCAACAAGAACAAAGCAGCACTTGAAATAAACAATAAGAAAGTATAGACAGCACATTATAATAGTATTTTATTGTTTCGATAGCTCCTAGTTAGTACTCATGGATATGTAATGATACCCTAGGTACTCAAAAGGCACAAGGCACAAGGCACACTTAGGGTGCAAAGGGGTCACTTAGCCTGGGCCCAAGACACATTCAAAATGCAAAGAACTCACTTGTCTCTTTGGCACAAGGCACACATCCGAGAGAAAACAAAGTGCAACCATAAAATATGTAGAAGAAACATATAATAATATAACAGATTAATAGTACATTAGTACTCATATATAGTTAGAAACATGATGTAATAAAAAAATAAACTTATAACAGAGACCGAAAATAATATCAAAATGTAGTGAATTACAATAGAGGGAAACCCTCGATATGTAGGAAACAAACTAGAAACGCCAGAAACCTAACTTGAGCCCATGGACTAAACATAACTAAACCTTAATAATATACTGGTAACTATTTAACATCCCTTCTCAAACTAAAGCATAGATGGTAATCATACCCAACTTGCATCTTAAAGTGTTGCTGCTTACTGGAATCTGGGACAGGATTTCTTATAAGAACAAGAATATGGACTGGAACATACTTGTAGAAACAAGAACAAGAACAAGAACTAGAACAGGCTTCTTTAAGAATAAGAACATGAATCTGGGGCAAATAACAAAAGCAAGAAAGGGGATCAGAAAACTAGATCATGACAAAAAATAAATGAGGAATGGGAGCGAGAACAGTAACACGAGCATGAAATCAGAACAAAATCACGGGTAAAAAACAAGCATCAGCAAACTCAAGCAATAGACGTCGGTTCTAAGAGAAGTCAGCATTGTCAAACGGTGGTCGGAGGTAAGACTCCAGCGGCAGCAAAAGACATCCGACTACAACTTCCGGCTGAATGGTAGCGTGAACAGTACTTCTTGAGTTCTTGCGAGCAGTACTGAGTTGTGAACATTAACGCGAACAGTACTTCTGGGTACTTGGTGCATAGCGTTGAACCATTAATTGAACAGTAACACCAGGGTAAGAAACAGGGGTTGTTCTGGATAACGAAAGAAACAAATTTTGAACAGAAACAAAGATGAGCACATGGCGGTGGTGGCAAGGTTATATTGCGGAAGAATTTCAATAGAAGGAAACCCTCAACTTATAGAAAACAAACTAGAAACCTAAGTTGGGCAAATCTTAATAGAAAAATACTAGCAATTACATTTAACAAAAATTATCCCTACTATATAAAATAAAATAAAAAAACTATATAAAATATAACAAACGAAGCTCAAAAAACAAAAAAGAGGGTAACAAAAGCCCAACATAGAAATTACAAAAGTTTGGAACTAAGAAAAAAAAGACAAAAATAAAAGAAGAGAAAGCCCAAACTCTCTTACAGCTCAGATGAAAAGAAGAGCGAAGAAAAAGGATAGAGAATAGACGAGAAAGTAGAAAAAAGAAACACTAATAAAAAATGTTGAGTTTAAACAAATCAAGGCACTAGCGCAACTGTGCGTGATCGCTGATACTGCTTGCATCTATGTTGGTGCCTAGGCCAAGCCTTGCCCCGCTCACTTTTGATTACATAGATGACACATAAAGCCTTCTCTCTAGCGAAATTAGAGAGGTTTGCATGAAATCAACAAGGAAAAGGATCCATTTTACAAACAAACATATCTAGCAAATATCCCACTAATATAGCAGGATTTGGAGAGGGTGTGATAGGGGAAAACCTTACCTTCACCTCTATCCCAAGAGATAACCAGGCTACCCATGTACAAATGAAAACTATAAAAGAAAGAGAAATTGGCCTTTAGATCTAATGGTAACTAACAAAGCAAACTACTAAGAGTTAAAAAGATTGGCCTTTCTAGCTTATTTCTCCCAATTTCTTCTTCACAAAAAAATAGAGAGCACAGGAGAAGAAAGTGGCCGAGCTAATAAAGCAGGACGAAGAAAGTATGAACTAATGGGAACTGAAGCTTGCACTAAAAAAATTAAACTGTGTTCAGCCTTCCACTACGGGTCTTTGAAATAATCAATAATTCAATATCCCTAATTGGTAATGATTTTTACATGTACTGGGTATGTTGTTTGTTTGTTTTACATGTACTAACACATATTGCAGAAAATTTTGAAATCCCCAAATAAGAATAATAGTATGTTCATGTTTTGGGACCTCTGTGAGTCACCAAATATATAGAAAGACTGTATTGTGTGTTTGTGTTTTTTAAACTTCTGTTCCATCATTTCCGACAATCGCAAACCAAGTATTCTCACTACTTTCCCACTGTTAACATCACCTTTTTATGTGTAAACTACATTCATATTAATGAATCTACACAAATGATTACTAGTTTGATAGCTGACATGTTCATGGTTAGATTGTTAAAGTGTGTGGAAACACATCCAAAGAATACTATGATGCCAAAGAGAAATCAAACTATCACCTGAGAATTGCCACCGTGATCATCAGTATCATCCTCCTCTTCTGTAACCACTGACAATCAGCAAAGAATTTATTAGAAATCCAGGGTTTTAACCAAGAAACAAAAGACTATCCAACAGAAGTGAAAATTATGAAAAAAAAGAGAGTAGAAACTCATAAAAAAAACTCACTTCCATTAATGCCAGTAAGCGCCAGCAACCGCGCAGCCATTTCTCGATCTTCAGCATCTTGCAGTGCTCTCGCATACGCTTCATCATTCGGAAAAGAAGCCGGATCCAATTCAACATCATGGTTGCTCCCATCCTCGTCTCCAGATCCAACATCAAGATGAGCATGAACATCAAACGCATCCTCTTCTTCCTCTCCTACTTCCTCCGCATCCGAACCACCATACGCACTATTGTCCTCATCAAACTCATCATCCTCCACATAACTTCCAGTCTCCCAACTCTCATGGTCACTCCCACCGCCATTCATCCTCAACATCATATACGCCCTTTCCTAACAGATACCACAAAAACCATCACCAATCAAAAACCTAGTTTCCTAAAACCTCAAACCAGCACATATTGACACGATTCAACACAGAATTTCTTAGTTGATGATGAAGTACCTGATCTTGAAGTGTACGGGCGAGAGCGAGATCAGCATCGACCTGACTGAGATTGGTGAAAGGAGTTCTTGAAGGGCGATTTGGATTGTTGTGATTCAATGAAGCATCAGCAGAAGAATCGACAGCAACAGCAGTTGTACTTGTAGGGTTTGGGTTTTCATCGTTGTTGGCGATCTTGCTGCCTTCATCTTTGGGATTCTCCATCAGGTACTGGTAGGGTTGGGAATGAATTACGTTAAACTCAATCAACACCAATAAACAGAAAGAGAGATAATAAGAGTAAGTATTTATAGGCGGATAAAGAACCGGTACAAGGTCGTCTTGCTTAAACAAAACCGGTAGCAACCCGGTTCGTGTAGCCCACATCACATATGTTTTTGAATTTATTACACGGGTGGCCCTCGTGCTTGACTAGATTACGGTTTTTGTTTTAAACTTTAAGTATGATTTGATCCCTCTATAGTTTTTCCAGACATGATTTTTTAAGAAAAATTACTAAATTAACCAATTGACCAAATGCAATTACTAAATAACCAGTCAAAATGAAAATTAAAAAAAAAAACAATCGAAAGGTGACACGTGGCATCCCTCGCTAAGTCAGCGAGGGAATATAGGAAACCCTCGCCTTAAAGAATGTGCCCGGCGAGGGAAAGGCATAATCCCTCGCCCACGTGTCCTCCTCGCTGACACGTGTTGGCTATCCCTCGCCGAGTCAGCGAGGGATTATGTGTATCCCTCGCCCATATTACGAAAATACCCCTCCTCGCCCAAAATTTTAATTTTTTTATAAATCCAAAAATCCGAGATTTTTAATTATTTATTGTTTTTTAAATACTTAAAAATTTAATTTAATTTTATTTTCCCCTATATTATACCATGTTTACATTTAACAAATCTTACATTTCTTCTCATCCTTCTTCCTAAATTTCTCTGAATTTTGTTAAAATGTCGGTTAATATCATACTATACAGTGGTGGTAAATGGCATTTTGTAAACCGTGTTGAAGAATATTTACCAGTAAAAGATAAATGTGTTAGACATGTTCTTAGTTTATCTAGTAATATAACGTTTCTTGAATTAAAATATATTATTTCTTTAAACCTAAGAATTCAAAGTTATATACGATTATCGTATAAAATGTCTACCTATACTCATTTTATTGATATTCTGATGATCAAGATTTACTATTTTTTATGAATGTTGTTCTTAATGGTCAAAACGAAATTTTTTTGTTATTCGTCAGTGAAGAATCCGGTGTTGTTGGTAGTAGCTCTGCTGTCCACGAGGAAAATTTGAATTTTACAAACGACACTAAAAAGTTTAATTATGATTTAAATGATATCCCTGTGGATAACGAGAGTTATAGTGAGGTTAAGCAAGAATGTGATTATGAAAACAAAAAAATAAGAATTTTTATGAAAAAGATGAACCGTCTCCTTGTCATTTCGAGTATAAAGTTCATGAAGATATATTTTTTTCACAACCGGAGTCATTAGCGGATCCTACAAATAATCCACTCAAAAATACCAGTTCTGGGTTGTCAACTATTTCTGAAGGTGATTGTTTCAACAACAAAGAAGAATTTCAACTGAAATTGGGTACGATGTGTCTTACTGAATGTTTTGAGTATAAAGTGATTAAATCATCAAAAAGTAGATTTGAGGCATCATGTCGTAACGATGGTTGCGAATGGTGTATCTATGCGCATTGTTTTAAAAATACAAGTATATTTCAAGTTAGATATTTTAAATCAGTATATACTTGTTCAAGAACACAAACTTATCCTAATATTCGTCAAGCAAATAAAAAAGTATTTGGTCATATCATCAAAGACCAACTAAAAGATAGAGGTCAAATTTACCGGGGTAAAGAAATTATGAATGATATTAAAGACAGATTTATAGTTAGCATATCATACGCTCAAGCTTGGCGTGGTAAGGCTTACGCGCTCGAACTTTTAAAAGGATCTCCAGAAGAATCATTTTTACATCTTCCCATTTACTGCTACAATTTGAAAAAAAAAAACAAACGTGGGCACGGTCACTGACATTGTTGTAGATGAAATGAGACATTTTAAAATATTATTTGTCATGATCGGTGCAGCGGTAAGTAAATATTTGAGTTTGGTTTTTAATAATATTTTAATAATGCTAACATTATTTATTTATTTAGATCCGAAGTTTTGTGCAATTTCTACGCCGTTAATTGTGATTGATGGGACACATTTAAAAGGAAAGTTTTTAGGCACCATGTTTTTTGCAGTAAGTATGGATGGAAACAATCAGATATTACCAGTTGCATACAGTGTTGGTAAAACAGAGAGCGGAGAGTCATGGAAATGGTTTTTATCAAAACTTAAAGATTGTATTGGTGATAATCAAAATTTGGCAATATATAGAGCTGCCTCAATTGATATGGCAATCAGAACTGTTTTTCCACATGCATATCACGGGTTATGTGTGTCGTCATTTGATGGTAAATCTGCGGTTAAAGTCAATGAAAGGAAAAAATTACGAGTCATTATGGTGGCAGACCTGTAAAGCTTATAGAGTTTCTGATTTTGAAGAGCGATTTTATAAACTCACCGCTGTACTTCCACGCGTTCAAAATACTTTAGTAAATATCGGGTTTGAGAAATGGGCAAGAGCACACTGTTTAGGAAGTCGTTATAATATTATGACGTCTAATAGCGCTGAGTCTATCAATGTGTTGTCACGACACGCTAGAAAACTACCAATTATTGGACTCGTTGAATTTTTTGGAGAATATCTATAAAGACGGTATTTTAATCGTAGAAAGATTGCAGGTAATATTTTTATATAAAACTAGTATATAATATTATATGTTGTTTGTTAAAAAATTTAACATATTAATTTTGTAGCTGATTTGGCGCATAGTCTTACAAAATGGACAGAAAATAAAATAACAAGAAGAATTGCAAAAAGTGCAACATGGACAGTGACCGGAATCGATGATCACACATTTGAGGTTGCAGACGGAGGCAAAAAAGATTTGATTGATTTATGGAGCAGAACATGTAGTTGTAGACAACAGGAACTCTCTGGTTTACCTTGTGGTCATGCAATTACTGTTTCAAGGTTTTTAAATATAACATATTATAGTCACTGGGCTTTAAACTAGTTTAGTAAAGATATATATATGGCTACATAGGAGGAGTCAATGAATCCTTTACCAGCACAATCTGAGTGGGAGATACCTACTGATTTGTGCCTGTGCAGCCACCGCTGATGAATAAAAGACAAGCTTGCAGACCGCGAGAAAATAAGCGCATACCGTCACGTGGGGAGATAATAAAAAAAGTTGTATGCAGTAGATGTTGCACACAAGGTCATAACCGTGACCAATGCAGAGCCCCACTGCCATCACAAGTTTCAACAAAATCAAGGGCAGATGGAACCAGTAATCCGTATCAACCAACAGCATAGGTCAACCCTGAAGATTTTCGTGAATACGTTTTTTACGCAATCAGCCAACCATCACAAATATGAGATTTTGATTTGAACGAACCTTAATGATGAAATAATTTTGATTTTTATTAACACATATTTGTATTAACATTTTATGTTAGTAATATTATTAGAATGAAAAATTCATATTAGAATTATTATTCCATCACAGTTTGCTTTCTACAAAGTAAATATAATAATAATAATAATAATAAATAAATAAAGCACATCATGGTTTTGTTTGTTTCACATTATTATGTTGGCATAGAGGGGGCCAAAGTGCACATATTTGCCTATAAATAGCAACACCATATATTTGCATGAACATCCCGAATCCATTCTCTTCATTCTCTCCATTCTCTTCATATTTTCCTTCCTACAATTGATTCCTGCTTTTAGCTGTCTTCATTCAACAACAACCAATTTTTCTTCAACCTACCATTATCTATCTTCATTAAACTTATTACTCTACATTAAGAAAAATGTATTTGTCTTTCACATACGTCCTCCTCCAAAACCTTCCTATACGTTGTAGCACTAATATTAACTTATCTACATAATGCTAATCAAAATGGTTCTACTGTCTTGTTTATATATTTCTTATCTACGTAATACTGATCACGCGATGAGAAGTATTAAAACTGATAGTAAGAGCTTCTACATTGAAGTGGGTAAGATGTGTACTACAATTTACATCTTACTTGTGCCGATGCAGTCGGCAAGCTCTGATTACAGGTTGCCTGCTCATTATTGATAGCAGTATTAAAACTGATATAGTAAGTGCTTCAAATGAAGACAAACTATGTGTTGACAGAAAATACTGAAGACACGCTATGTGTTGACAGGAAAAAATATGTTATCTGTGTATAGAAAAAAATGTATTGATTTCTTATTTTTTCAAATTATTTAAAAAATTGTAACATATTAGTGCTACATTAACATTTCTTCAATATTATTATTAAAATGATAAATAAATAAGACACTGCTATAAACATCACCAACATAAATTCTAAATATTCATTCAATAGCTAAGATTAACTTTATATTACAATAACAAACACACAAAATAAGAAAAGGTTATAAAAACTAATAAATTTTTTTTAACTGGGATGGGGTAAGCTATGCCAGTAATACAACTGATCAGCCATGAAGCGCCTATGCAACTTACAGGTCTCTCTAGAATTTTCATCGCAATCTATCGATTTTCTAGTAACTAAATGTTCCATTAAGATACAAACGTAAACACCTTCATTATGTAACACAATCTTCATTACTTCAATCCCAATGGGTTTTTCTGGTTGACCGGTCTTTTTCAAAAAACGAAGATTTACTAGCGCTGAAATACACATACACTTTTATCAATGCCGGATGAATCAATCAACCAAATTTATCATCACCTATTTCTTCACCATAAAATATGTCCAATTTTATTATACGTAAATTCACCCGAACAAGCACCCATTCTTCACTTTGAATACGAAAAGGAAAGTATACATAATCAACATCTAAAAAAGAGGGATACGGGTTGAACTTTCTATCAGCAAATGAAACAGCATGCTTGCTATACGAATTAGTTAAGAAGTCAAAATATTATGGAGGTAGTATAGCCCAACACGTATTTGACAATCCATCTTCGTTTAGCTCTCAGTGTCTCCAATTCATCATTCTTAAAACCCAACCTTCAACATACTATAAAAAATACATTTATTAATACATATAAAAAAAATTCTATTAATAAAATGTAGAAAAATTTACCATTGCACTTAAATAACCGTTACGTCTGTAACCTAATAAAACACCCTAAAACTTTTTGTCAAGTTTTATGGGTGTTAAAAAGATAGCAGAATAACAAAAGGGGCATCCCTATTATTATAAAATTCCATAACATCTTTTGACCATTTTCTGATTCATCATCTGGAATGACCCATCTACATACAGTAGCTCGATTGGTTTGTGCACCCAGGTTTTGAACATCCGAAGTTGAAGATTCGGATTGATTCTTTAGACGTATCCATTTACTCATGATCCAACTTGACGATTTAGGAGCGGGTTAGGAAGAGTATTGATTTTCATCCATAGATGTATGAAATGAGAAATGAAGATAACTTTGATGGTGAATGAATGTTAAATGAAGTGTCTATTTATACATGAAGACACGTAAAGGAAATGTTTATTTAATTATTAAAATATAATAATTTCATTTCTTAAATTAATATAACTTTTTAATTTTTTATTTTAATCTTTGATTAATCTTTGATATGACAGAAGATTCTTTAAACTAGTATATAAGGTGCTATTGTGAGTTCTAGATTTTCATCAGTTAAAATAAAATGTCATCTAACAGAAGAAACAGATGAAACATATCATGTTCTAATCCACCTATTATTGATTTCAGTTCAACTCCTGTAGAAAACCATCATTTTAGTTTTTCTAACTGGTCTCCGAATGTTATGCAGTTTTTCTCCAACGGAGATGCATCTTTCTGTAGGATATCTTGTATGGGTCTTACGATACTTGATAGAGAATTTGGGTTACCTTTATAGGTTATTGTGGAAACGGTTTTATTCAATCTACTGTAAGTTTTAAAAATAAATATTCACGTTATGTTATTTAAGTTAATATAATACTAATAATTATTTTTTACAACATGTTCGTGCTTGAACAAACAGACTTTTAGCTTGGCGGATTAATGAGATTTGAAGAACTGGTGAGATACCAGGCCTGAATCGTTGGACCATACTTCCATATTAGTTTGTGAAGCTGATATTTCAAGCATCGTCTGATGCAAATGAATATGGCAATGACATGAACAAGTTATATCCTCCATTGTGGGAGGTTGATACGGTAAAAACTAATTTTATTTTTACATGTTTTTAAAAATAAGTTCAAGTATTTTCAAAATAAATTTTAACTTAACATGTATATTGCAGGTATATATTCCAATACATGACAACAATGAAAACTGGTATCTTTTTGAGATTTCTATGGACGCACTGCAACTGAAAATTATTTTTCCATATGAATGTCGTCTAAATACTTGTTTTGATTCATCGTGCATTCATCGTGACGTTTATTGAATTGTTGTTGAATTTGAGTCTTATTTTATATGGTTTCTACGACGTATATCGTATTTTGAATTATCAGGGCAAGAAGAAGTTCTTGAATTAGAAGTGTCTGGAGAAAGTGTTTGGCCTTATAATGGTGATCACATTGGTCGAGATTCAGGATTAGCAATTTGTATTTTTTATGTAGGTTGGTTCAAAACAGGTCATTAACGTGGGAAGAAGTAAATCTGCAAGATGTTTGTCTTAGATATATGCGTTTTATGGTTGATGAGTTGTACGCAATGCGTACATGTAATATCGTATTTTATAAAATATTTTATTATTTTAT
Source organism: Flaveria linearis (assembly GCA_024085815.1). Lineage (NCBI taxonomy): Eukaryota > Viridiplantae > Streptophyta > Magnoliopsida > Asterales > Asteraceae > Flaveria > Flaveria linearis. The sequence goes on along the minus strand of JABSNV010000704.1, from coordinate 15,653 downwards.
CAATGTCATACAAGAATTATTATTTCATATATAGCAAATAGATAATATAGGATAATTACAATACAAAATATTATACAACATACAAAATATATGAAATAATAATTCTTGTATGACATTTTAACTTTATATCTCACGAATAAGTGGATACAATGGTTCAGAACCGTCTGTGTATGATGATAATTTTTTCATCTTGAATAAATATATGGTAAACTATAAAGGATAAGCACACCATCGTGCATTTATTGGTCAAGATCGCAATAAATACTTCACCTACGCCCATATATGCTGAAATGTAATAATATATAATTAAATTAATTAAATCGAACTATAAATAACAAAAACAAGCTTTTAAAAACAATGCTTACATCCGATTCAAACCAACCATTTGTGTCTACAATTTGAAGTAAATCACTCAAAAATGATGATACGTGTTTAGTATCCCCGGCAAGAGAAGTAATGAAATGATCACCACTAGTCAACAATTCTAAAACATTACTTTGATCGATATTTTTATTTTTTTATTTTTTAAAAACAAAAAAGGTGAACTAACGGTTGCTAATGGTTTAATTTCACGTTTTTCTTTCCTTAACGCAATCGGAACCGTCTGTTAGTAAGAAATAAAAATATTAAATAATAAGAACAAGTGATAAATTAAGTAATATTGAAGAAAATATGATAAAAAAACTAAATAATACCTTTTCTATAGTATGCGTCCCAGAAACAGGAGACAATTCAATCTAAATCAAGAAAATAATTACGTGTATGTTATTTAATATAAATTATCAAATAATATCAATTATTAAAAAACAATATAAAATGGTAATACCTTCTCAATACTAGGTTCGGTACAAAAAGAAGATCCAAACATTTGAGCCGGAGAATTTACAAATTGATTGGTATTAAACTAAAACAAAAAAATGTATATAAGTTATGTTTAAATATCAGGAATATATATATATCAATTCTTAATAAATTCAAAATCTTGTTTTATACTTAATTCTTCTAAATTTCTTCAAACGCTTTCTTCGGAGTATGCGTTCCTGGATTATCTTTTTTAAAATAATTATCCTTTAAGAACATTTAATCAACATATTTTGTATATAATATATGTATGAAACGTAATAATAATTGATATAATGAATAATTACTAGTAATCTGTGAGCAATTTTCTCTATGCTTTTCGGGTCACAACAGTGACTTTATTCTGTTTTTTGGCGGCTCTGAATAAAAATTTGAATTTTACGTTCCAAAACAATCATCAACGTGGGGCACGTTATTTCCGGCAGGATCAGGATGTTCAAATATTATTTCTTTCTGTTCAGGTGGAAGTTCTCCCCAGTAAAGACAACTTATTCGGTATGAGGGCAACGACTGATCAAACGGTGTGGAAATAACATTCGATGATAAATACTGACCCTAGAATTTTTCAAGAATTATTATTAAAATAATAAAATAATATATCTGTAATTTATTAAAAACAGTAACTTACCTGTAAGGTCCCGTTCCCGGGCACCTCACAGCTGGTCATTCATCGCACTTAAACCATACAATTATTTAAAACATTGCAGCGGAAATTAATTAAAACCATTTCATATATTTTAATGACAACTTTTGCAACGTAATACAATACTGTTAACTATTACAAAATATTATAAATTGTATTACATCATAAAAATGTCATTATTATATGAATGGATGCCGTCACAAAAATGCCAAGTAGCTGCCCCGTGCCATCCTCAGCAACTATAACTGCCAACTGGAAAACACATAAAAGTTAGCATTGCTGAGTGAGTTCTAGTTTTATAAGTAAAATACTTTACTTTCTATACAAACCTTCTTTACTTACACACGTGGTCATGCATCATACGTACAGATAGAGAGTATTACTTTTACTTTCATTAACATTCATCATTCTTCATCATATTCATAGCATGTTTTCATTCCATGCTTCTTGTTAACTTCTTTTATCTTTATTCTCATTCTTTCGTAACGTACTCATTATCATTCTTTCATTCTCATACTTTGTTTACTTTCTTTCTTTCTTTCTTTAGTACGTTACGTCATTCTTTTACATTCATATGGATTGATGAACAATACCCCGAACATTGTGCACGAAGTTGATGCTGGACCTATGGTAATTAAACCACGAATATTGTGCACGAAGCAGATCCAGTCACCTAGGGCAAGTCATCTCTCCCGTTCATACAAACCGTTTGGTCCTACCCCGAACATTGTACACGAAGCTGATGGTGGACCTGTGGTATTAAACCACGAACATTGTGCACGAAGCTGATCCAGTCACCTAGGGCATACCAAAGGGCCTTGTCAATTTCAAAGATTGACCCTGTGTGCATCCTTTGGGGTAGCTAACCCGCATCACAGTTGAGCTAACGACAACTTGGTCGTGCACTTCCTTTCATTTGCTTGCAAGCCATTCGTTCGTTCATTACGTTTTACTTTTCATCGTTGTTATCTTTCATTTCGTTACGTTATTCTTTATGTTCATTTATTCATTCGTCTTACTACGTAAACTAATAACATAATATATATCGTATTTTACAATATAATACAAATATGTTTAATCAATATTAAAAGATAACACATCATATGTATCGTACATTATTCATACATTTTATACCCATCATACATCATACATACAACCCATAACCCTAAAACATCTCATAATTATACTTAAATTGGGTAATCAATACCCATAAGTCAACTTAGTCAAAACCCTAGACTTTCTGTTTTTCCTGAAATTTCAGAAAAATATTCTAAGGGTCTAGATGCATGGACACTGTTTGGGCGCTTCTTCCCTGTTCAGACGTTTTGCTACTATGCAGACATCTAGGCTTAACTTGGTTTCTTTTTCACTTTAGACGCATGGGCCCTGTTCAGACGTTTTGGGCCTACACTTAGCTATTTTCCACTTAGACGCATGGCCCTGTTCCGACGCATGGGCCCTGTTTAGGCGGTTGGGCATTTTCAGCGGTTGAGAACACTTAGAAAAATCTAACCGTTGGACGCATGGTCCACTGTTTGGGCGGTTGGGTAACTAACTTCCATTTTAACATCATAAATCAGTCCCAAATCATTCTAAATCATAATCTAAGCTTGGTACTAACATCCTAAGCATCATAACATGTACATACATACTTATAAACCCCAAATTTACACCCACCCACATACACATTCATACACACACATACGGGTGAAAAACCCATTTTATAAAACACATACACATGCATTTTCCAGCCCCAAATAGTTAAAAACATGTTAAAAAGGGGATGCTAGAACTCACCTTTGCTGCTTTTGAGCTTACACCCTTCTCTTGAGCTTTTCAGACGGTTCTAGCACCTAAAACACACACATATACAACCCGAGGACACAATCACATTTATAGGCACATAAACGAGTCTAGAATCGTCTAAAGCATCGTAAATTTGAGATTTCTTACCAAGAACTTTGAAGTTCTTGTTTCTTCTAAAATTCCCGAGAGTTTCTGCTCTCTCTCTCTCTCTCTTTCTCTCTTTCTCTCTCTAACAAATCCGAATATCAGAGTGTAAGAAGCAACATGGGCGGCCATGTTGCTTTATTCACCAACTTTTCTAAAGTTGTGTCCTTTTGGACATTTTCAACCCCTCAACTTGGGTTGACTTGCAATTCCTTTCCTTTCCTTTACTTTTATTCTTTCTTTTTACCTAAAAATAAATAACCGGGTGTTACAAGTGCACCCCCCTTATATAGGTTTCGTCCCCGAAACTGTTATTCCTCGAACAAATGAGGGTAATGCTGCTTCATCTCTCCTTCAATCTCCCATGTGGACTCGGATCCCTTCCTGTACTTCCACTATACTCGCACAAGAGAAGCCACTTTATTCCTTAACCTCTTCTCCTTACGATCAATGATCGCCACTGGTTGCTCCACATAATTGAGCCGTTCATCCACTTCGATTTCCTCCCGTGGTACGATCATGTCCTCGTCGGCTAAACACTTCTGCAGATGAGATACATGGAATGTAGGATGAATTCCACTCAACTCATCTGGTAGTTCCAACCTATAGGCCACCTCTGCTACTCGAGCAATGATTCGGAAAGGCCCTATATATCTTGGACTCAACTTACCGCGCTTTCTAAATCGAATGATACTCTTACAAGGTGAGACTTTTAACATAACTCTGTCACCCACCTGGAACTCAATCGGTCTACACTCTTATCGGCATACGACTTCTGCCTATCCTTAGCTGCCTTCATGAAGGCTTTAATCTTTCGAGCTTCTCCATCGTAGCCTCGATTACTTCAGTGCTTCCTAACTCCTTTTGACCAATATCACCCCAGCAAAACGGGTGTCCTACATCTCCTACCATATAGCATCTCGTAGGGTGGCATGCCAATGCTGACATGATAACTGTTGTTGTACGAGAATTCTGCTAATGGTAAATGGTCATCCCAACTTCCTCCGAAATCGATCACGCACGCCCGAAGCATGTATTCGAGTGTCTGGATCGTCCTCTCAGATTGACGTCAGTCTGAGGATGATAAGCCATGCTGATATGTAGTCTCGTCCCCATCGCATCGTGGAATTTCTTCCAAAACTTAGATATAAACGAGTGTCAAGATAAGACACAATAGACACCGGCACACCATGACGAGCCACAATCTCCTTGATGAATAGATCCACGAGTCTCTCAGAAGAATACGTCTCACGGATCGGTAGAAAGTGAGCACTCTTTGTCAAACGATCGACTATCACCAATATAGCATCATACCTTTTCGGGGTACGTGGTAACTTCGTTATGAAGTCCATGGTGATGTGCTCCTACTTCCACTCAGGTATATCCAATGGTTGGATTTTCCCATACGGCTTCTGGTGCTCCGCCTTCACCTGCAAACAGGTAAGGCATTTACTCACATACTCTGCCATATCGCGCTTCATACCCGGCCACCAATAATCCTTCTTCATGTCGTGGTACATCTTGGTAGCACCAGGATGAATGGAGTATCGAGTTTTATGAGCCTCGTCCATGATCTTTCCACGTAGATCCCCGTAACGAGGAATCCACATTCGCCCATATCGGGTCTTCACACCGAGAGTGTTTCACCAAACTCTGCGACTAGACCTCTCATTCTTTCAGAGTTGAGACGATCTTCTTTCAGAGCCTCGTCTTGAAACTCCTTAACCAGTGTCATCACGTCAGAGGTCATAATCAGCTGATAAGCCTTCACCCGAATCAACTCAGGCCTCTCCTTCAGGCTAAGGGATCTGCCACCACGTTGGCCTTGCCCGAATGGTAACGGATCTCGCAATCGTAATCCTTTATGAGCTCCAACCATCGCCTCTGTCTCATGTTTAAATCTTTCTACTCGAAGAAATACTTCAAGCTCTTGTGGTCCGTGAAGATGGTGCACTTCGTCCCGTACAAGTAGTGCCGCCAAATCTTCAACGCAAAAACCACCGCAGCTAGTTCTAGATCGTGCGTGGGATAGTTAACTTTGTAGGTTTTCAGCTGTTGGGATGCATAGGCTATTACCCTTCCGCGTTGCATTAGAACACAACCTAGCCCAGAATAAGAAGCATCCGAATATACCACTAAGTCTTCACTACCTTCGGGTAATGTCAAGACAGGAGCTTGTGTTAGTCTCGCCTTCAACTCCTCAAAGCACACTCCTGTTCTCGACCCCACACGAACTTCACATCCTTACGAGTCAATTTAGTCAAAGGCGAGGCTATCTTGGAAAAGTCCTGAGTAAACCTCCTGTAGTAGCCCGCCAATCCAAGAAGCTACGAATCTTGGATGGCGTCTTAGGAGACTTCCATTGCATTACGGCCTCAACCTTTACGGGGTCCACCATGATTCCCTCCGCATTTACCACATGACCCAGAAATTGCACCTCGCGTAACCAAAAAGCACACTTGGAGAACTTAACATATAGCTTCTCTTTCCTCAACGTCTTCAACACTTCCCGTATGTGACCGGCATGCTCTTCTTCGCTCTTGGAATAAATCAGGATATCATCGATGAATACAATCACTGATTTGTCCAACATCGACCGACACACTCGATTCATCAGGTCCATAAAGGCAGCTGGCGCGTTGGTTAAACCAAAGGACATATCAAGAAACTCGTAGTGTCCATAACGCGCGCGAAATGCTATTTTAGGAATATCTTGCTCCTTCACCTTCAACTAATGGTAACCAGATCGAAGATCTATACTCGAGAACCAACTAGCACCTTGGAGCTGATCGAACAAGTCGTCAATCCTTGGTAATGGATACCGATTCTTCACCGTCAACTTGTTCAACTCACGGTAGTCAATGCACATCCTCATGCTACCATCCTTCTTCTTTACAAACAAGACCGGAGCACCCCAAGGAGAGATACTCGGCCTGATAAAACTCTTATCGAGCAACTCCTGCAGTTGCTCCATTAACTCCTCAGCTCAGTCGGAGCCAACCGATACGGTGCCTTAGTGACAGGCTGAGCTCCCGGTATCAAGTCAATTTGAAATTCGATTTCGTGATCCGGTGGCACACTGATAAGTCTTCTGGAAACATATCGGGAAAGTCACACACCACTGGCACATCGGGAAATTGTGGTATTGACGTGCCACATCCTTCACGTAGGCCAAATAAGCACTACATCCACGCCTCATGCACTTTCCCGCCACCTCCATTGAAATCACTTTCGGAATGGTCTTAACTCGATCACCGTATATCGTCACCGAACTCCCGTCAAGCACCGTCAGTCTAATCATCTTCTTACGGCACACGATATTCGCTTCATAGGTTGCTAACCAATCCATCCCTAGTACTACATCAAATCCACCTAGGGGCATCACATGTAAGTTAGCAGCAAACCTATGACCTTCTAATTCTATAGCACAGTCCTCTATCACCTCAGTAACTCTGGTGGACTTAGCAATAGCAGTTTCTACGTCAAAGGGATCATCGATGCATTTACTACTAACACAATTTACAGGCAATTTAGCAGAAAGTAGCAGAAATAAAACTCCTACTAGCACCAGAATTAAATAATACAGAAGCAAGAGTTTGATCTACTAGAAACGTACCTGACATAACATCAGGGTCCGTCCTAGCCTCCTCCCTGGTCATCGTGAACGCTCTGGTGCTCGCCCTTTGCTCCTCAGTCCCAGTATTCTTCCCCGCTCCGAAACTCTCAGCCCTTGGCTTCTTGCATTCCCTACTCATGTGGCCTACTTCACCACAGTTGAAGCACCTCTCCGCTCTGCAATCTCTAGAGATGTGGCCGGGCTTCCCATACTTGAAACAGACGTTAAGCCCCAGCCTACACTACTCAGCGTGCCCTTTCCACACTTCCCGCATCTCTTCACTCCTGAGCCTGCGACGACCACCTGTCGATCATCCATTCTAGCCTTCTTGTTATTTGGGGGGAAACCACCATGCCCAAACCGTTTCCAGTTCCGATCATCACCACCTGTCTTTTCCCTTCGACCACCATCACCTCCCTCTCATCATACAACCTCCCAGCCATGTCAACTTCTGACCTAAACGTGCTCGGTCGGGCGGCGATCATGTGCCTGCGAATATCCGCCGACAAACCTTGGATGTATCTTTTGATCCTTCGTGACAAGGGTGTCACCTGATCCGGCACTAGCCGTGCCATCTCGTTGAACTTGGTGGTGTATTGCTGATGTGTTATAGTTCCCGCCTCCAGCTGCAGGAACTCCCTTTCCATCTTGTCCATCTCCAGATGACGACAGAACTCCTCGATCACTAACTTCTTCAGCTCACTCCACCTCATCCTGCTAATCGCCCTGCTACCCTCGGCCTGGACAATGTTGTCCCACCAGCATAGAGCCGAGTCCACAAATGAGTGAGTGGCAAATTTTACCTTCTGGTCCTCCCTGCACTTGCTGATCTTGAGAACAGCCTCCATCTCCCTCACCCATCGGTGAGCAGCAACAGCAGTGTGATAGGATCAATTAGAGCAATCTGTATCAATTATATGAACAATTCAAGGCAAAATACAATCAATTGTAATCAAATCATGCAAAATCAACAAAATTCATATTCCATTGATAGCAAAGACGATTACAAGTGATAGAAAGCAGTTCTCATAAAACATATGCAAAACTTACAATCTATACTACGTCTAAGCTATTTATACTAGAACCTAAGGAACTAATTTTACACAAAAGTCCCTACACTAGTATAAAATACAAAATAGACACTAAACAATAAAGACTAAATGTTAATCTTTTAAGGACCTAACAATACCAATTGATAGGATCAATTAGAGCAATCTGTATCAATTATATGAACAATTCAAAGCAAAATACAATCAATGTAATCAAATCATGCAAAATCAACAAAATTCATATTCCATTGATAGCAAAGACGATTACAAGTGATAGAAAGCAGTTCTCATAAAACATATGCAAAACTTACAATCTATACTACGTCTAAGCTATTTATACTAAACCTAAGGAACTAATTTTACACAAAAAGTCCCTACACTAGTATAAAATACAAAATAGACACTAAACAATAAAGACTAAATGTTAATCTTTTAAGGGACCTAACAATACTCCCCCTAAGATTTACATTGTCTTCAGTCTTCAGTTCAGCTCCATCCTTTCTTTCTTCTTTTATCTTCGATCTTGTCTTTGTCTTCATTTTATCTTCTCTGCATCCTTTGACTTCTTTTTATCTTCACTCTTCTCTCTTCATTCTTCAATCTGCAAAGAAATCCTCAGGTTCTTCTTTTACAGAGAACATCGGCTTCTGCTTGTACATTTCAATTTCCTTCAATGCATTCTCAATCGCTGACTTGAATTTCTTTGCTAGCACAGCTTGCTCTGGTTTTGATTCATTGATTTTTATATCTAACTGCTTCATTCTTTCCAACGTGTTCTTTGACAAACATGCTATATCAACATTAGCATATAGCTCAATTGGAATTCTGCAGTCTTTTGTATACAATTCAAGCACTCCTTTTCTTGATATTCTCATAAACTCAATATTTGGAATATCTTTCTTCACGATGTTTGCATAAGCAAGAGCCTTTCTCAATGAAATTCGCTCCATTGCAGCATTCATCACATTGATAATTGAGATAAAGTATTTCTTATCTTGTTCTGCAATATCAGGAATCACCTTCTCAAACTTTTGTACACCAAGAATGAAATATAACTCGGGTGAAGTAATTTTAGTTCAAAAGTACCAAACAATGAAATCATGTCCTCATCCCAGTTTGTGAGATTTCGGACCAACTTCAACTCAAAAGTTGAGGTGTTATAGAACCATCTCAAAATTGGTTTTGTCTTTGATTTCCTTCAATGACCTTCAATCCCGGTGAAGTTACTTTCTCGAAATACTTATCAGAAAATTCAATCATAGAATGTTCTTCTTCTGTTTGTAAACCCCTTAACTTTTGTTTTTCTTCAGCAAAGCAAAGTACTCCTTGTCTTCTTGATCACATCTTGTTTCAAGGAAAGTTACTAGTCTTGCTAATCCTCTTTTCAAGAGTTCTACAAACATTGATCCTCTTTTTGATTCAGTAGGATTTATCAAGTCAAGCTTACTTAACTCTTTCAGATCTTGCACTGGAAGTTTAATGATGCTCGAGTAGAAGTGATATACATCACACCAGCATTTACTCGTTTTACCAAAAATGCATCAAAAATCTCATCATACTTCCATGCTACGATTTTAACTTGATTTGTAAAATCTGGAGCAATCATTGCATTTAAAAGCTCAGCAACTGATTGTCCTCTCTGTAACACATTTCTCACTAGATCACCAGTTGATATGACTTATCAAAAATGAATTTGATCAGAAGAAGCTTGTATACTGTTTTTCTGTTTGTGGAAACATGCTCATCAATTCTTTCCTCCTTTCAATCATGCTGGATTTTTGAGCCATCTGTTTGATTTCTGGGGTTTCAAGATCGAGTTCTTTTGTAATGTCTAAATACTGAGGATTATCAGTATCTAGAATGATCATTTTGTTTGATTGTTTTTCAGTCAATTGAAAGCTTTTGACTAAATTTCTCAAAGATTCTCCTTGTAATCTCTATAATCTTTTCCATGGATAATTTCTAACTTGCAACCATGATCGTAAAGCAGTTATGCTCATCTCATCTGGATCTGGATGGTGCAATTCAGACCTAGAAATTTCTTCAACATTTATGCTCTCCTGTCTTCTATCCATTACCATGTTCCAAGATTATTTCATTTGGATCCACAGGTGCAGAAGACTCAGCAACTATACACTTCTCATATTCATCGTTTATCTGAGAAACAGTTAGACCATCTAAGAACACTCTGTTGTACTTCATTTTTACCAAGAAGTTGTATCTTTCTTCAAAGTCAGTTGGAATATCATCAAATCCTGATCATGTTCCAAAGGAAGATTTTCAAATTCTTCAACCATATCTTCATCATCAAGAACTTCATTATACCAATTATCATCAAATTCATCTTCTAAGTCTTCCAAAGCACCAATTTTATTGAGTACTTGGTCTTGACTTCTTGAATTTCTTCTTCAATTAGCTCTTCAGTTTTCTGAACTTTGAAGATGATTCAGGTACAACTTTGCATCTATTTCATCTATTTTTCTTTTCCCTTTCGCCATTGCAGATACCTTCTCAACATCAATTGGAATGGTTTCTGAAATAATTTCAACTTCTGGAGACTTTGGTTTTGCTAATTCTTTCAATTGTATCAACTCTTCTTTCAACCCTTCATTTTCCTCAGTCAATTTCTTGAATTTTTCTTCAAGAAGATCATAGTCTTTGATCATAACTTCAAAATTCTTTATAACATCTTCTTTGTCTTGGAATAAGACACAATCTTTTCATCTTTTAACAAACTATCTTCTTCAATTTTTCATTTGCTTTCTTCAACAAATCAAGCTCTGCCTTTAGTTCTTCAATCTCTTTTCTTTTGCTTCATTTTCAACTTTTAGGCTTTCAAGTTCATCAACATCAAGAATTTCCTCAGTTTGAACGGCCACATGGGGTTGTAGAAACAGGTATATCTTGATGAATTTGGAATGTCTCAATGAACTCATAATCAAGAATTTGATCATCAACATTCATCTCTTGTTCAGTCTCAAAGTGAGCCTGTTCTCTTCATGTACCTCTTCATGAGCAGTTTCATCAATAATGAAAGCATTACATTATCAACTGCTTCATGCTCACTGTCCTGTTCATGAACTTCATCACCCACTATTTCTTCATCTTCGTTTTGAGCTCATTTTCATGCTCAGAAATTGGTGGTTCATGAATTATATCCTGGTGAGTCTCAGCTCATCACCATCATCATCATCATTATTATCCATCATCTTGATCATTTTCCTGATCTTGATCATCTTCTTCCAAAGGAAACTCATCTATCAGATCAGCAGGATCAATGGTTCACCTTCTATCAAATGATAATGCTCTACAGTAATGTCAACTTCATCATTTGCTACATTTAACATGTAGTCAAACATAGTGTGAATCGAAGCAGTGTTTCATCATTTGATAGGATCAATTAGAGCAATCTGTATCAATTATATGAACAATTCAAAGTAAAATACAATCAATTGTAATCAAATCATGCAAAATCAACAAAATTATTCCATTGATAGCAAAGATGATTACAAGTGATAGAAAGCAGTTCTCATAAAACATATGCAAAACTTACAATCTTACTACGTCTAAGCTATTTATACTAGAACCTAAGGAACTAATTTTACACAAAAAGTCCCTACACTAGTATAAAATACAAAATAGACACTAAACAATAAAGACTAAATGTTAATCTTTTAAGGGACCTAACAATACTCCCCTAAGATTTACATTGTCTTCAGTCTTCAGTTCAGCTCCATCCTTTCTTTTCTTCTTTTATCTTCGATCTTGTCTTTGTCTTCATTTTATCTTCTCTGCATCCTTTGACTTCTTCTTTTATCTTCACTCTTCTCTCTTCATTCTTCAATCTGCAAAGTAATCCTCAGGTTCTTCTTTTACAGAGAACATTGGCTTTGCTTGTACATTTCAATTCCTTCAATGCATTCTCAATCGCTGACTTGAATTTCTTTGCTAGCACAGCTTGCTCTGGTTTTGATTCATTGGTTTTTATATCTAACTGCTTCATTCTTTCCAACGTGTTCTTTGACAAACATGCTATATCAACATTAGCATATAGCTCAATTGGAATTCCGCAGTCTTTTGTATACAATTCAAGTACTCCTTTTCTGATATTCTCATAAACTCAATATTTGGAATATCTTTCTTCACGATGTTTGCATAAGCAAGAGCCTTTCTCAATGAAATTCGCTCCATTGCAGCATTCATCACATTGATAATTGAGATAAAGTATTTCTTATCTTGTTCTGCAATATCAGGAATCACCTTCTGAAACTTTTGTACAGCCAAGAATGAAATATAACTCGGGTGAAGTAATTTTAGTTCAAAAGTACCAAACAATGAAATCATGTCCTCATCCCAGTTGTGAGATTTCGGGCCAACTTCAACTCAAAAGTTGAGGTGTTATAGAACCATCTCAAAATTGGTTTTGTCTTTTGATTTCCTTCAATGACCTTCAATCCGGTGAAGTTACTTTCTCGAAATACTTATCAGAAAATTCAATCATAAAATGTCTTCTTCTGTTTGTAAACCCTTAAATTTTTGTTTTTCTTCAGCAAAGCAAAGTACTCCTTGTCTTCCTGATCACATCTTGTTTCAAGGAAGTTACTAGTCCTTGCTAATCCTCTTTTCAAGAGTTCTACAAACATTGATCCTCTTTTTGATCAGTAGGATTTATCAAGTCAAGCTTACTTAACTCTTTCAGATCTTGCACTGGAAGTTTAATGATGCTCGAGTAGAAGTGATATACATCACACACAGCATTTACTCGTTTTATCAAAAATGCATCAAAAATCTCATCATACTTCCATGCTACGATTTTAACTTGATTGTAAAATCTGGAGCAATCATGCATTTAAAAGCTCAGCAACTGATTGTCCTCTCTGTAAACACATTTCTCACTAGATCACCAGTTGATCTAGACTTATCAAAAATTGAATTTGATCAGAAGAAGCTTTGTATACTTGTTTTCTGTCTGTGGAAACATGCTCATCAATTCTTTCCTCCTTTCAAGCATACTGGATTTTGAGCCATCTGTTTGATCTCTTGGGGTTTCAAAATCCGAGTTTTTTTGCAATATCTAAATACTGAGGATTATCAGTGTCTAGAATGATCATTTTGTTCGATGTTTTTCAGTCAATTGAAAGCTTTTTACTAAATTTCTCAAAGATTCTCCTTGTAATCTCTTTAATCTTTTCCATGGATAATTTCTAGCTTGCACCATGATCGTAAAGCAGTTATGCTCATCTCATCTGGATCTGGATGGTGCAATTCAGAACTAGAAATTTCTTTAACATTTATGCTCTCCTGTCTTCTATCCTATTCACCATGTTCCAAGATTATTTCATTTGGATCCACAGGTGCAGAAGACTCAGCAGCTATACACTTCTCATATTCATCGTTTATCTGAGAAACAGTTAGACCATCTAAGAACACTCTGTTGTACTTCATTTTTACCAAGAAGTTGTATCTTTCTTCAAAGTCAGTTGGAATATCATCAAATCCTTGATCATGTTTCAAAGGAAGATTTTCAAATTCTTCAACCATATCTTCATCATCAAGAACTTCATTATACCAATTATCATCAAATTCATCTTCTAAGTCTTCCAAAGCACCAATTTTATCTTGAGTAACTGGTTCTTGACTTTCTGAATTTTTCTTCAATTAACTCTTCAGTTTTCTGAACCTTTGAAGATGATTCAGGTACAACTTCTGCATCTATTTCATCTAATTTTCTTTTCCCTTTCTCCATTGCAGATACCTTCTCAACATCAATTGGAATGGTTTCTGAAATAATTTCAACTTATGGAGGACTTTGGTTTTGCTAATCTTTCAATTGTATCAACTCTTCTTTCAACCCTTCATTTCCTCAGTCAATTCTTGAATTTTTCATCAAGAAGATCATAGTCTTGATCATAACTTCAAAATTCTTTATACATCTTCTTTGTCTTTGGAATAAGACACAATCTTTTCATCTTTTAACAAACTATCTTCTTTCAATTTTCATTGCTTTCTTCAACAAATCAAGCTCTGCCTTTAGTTCTTCAATCTCTTTTCTTTTGCTTCATTTTAACCTTTTAGGCTTTCAAGTTCATCAACATCAAGAATTTCCTCAGTTTGAACGGCCACATGGGTTGTAGAAACAGGTATATCTTGATGAATTTGGAATGTCTCAATGAAACTCATAATCAAGAATTTGATCATCAAACATTCATCTCTTGTTCAGTCTCAAAGTGAGCCTGTTCCTCTTCATGTACCTCTTCATGAGCAGTTTCATCAATAATGAAGCATCTACATTATCAATGCTTATGCTCACTGTCCTGTTCATGAACTTCATCACCCACTATTTCTTCATCTCGTTTTGAGCTTCATTTCATGCTCAGAAATTGGTGGTTCATGAATTATATCCTGGTGAGTCTCAGCTCATCACCATCATCATCATCATTATTATCATCATCATCTTGATCATTTTCCTCATCTTGATCATCTTCTTTCAAAAGGAAACTCATCTATCAGATCAGCAGGATCAATTGGTTCTCCCTTAACAAATGATAATGCTCTATAGTAATGTCAACTTCATCATTTGCTACATTTAACATGTAATCAAACATAAGAACATTCTGAGCCTGTTATCATTGTTAACTTTTTATATGTCATTTCAGGACATATTTTCAAACTCCAATCGATCTCCACCAAACACCATAAACATGTATGTCAGGATATTCCTCATTAATAATCATTGGGAGGAATCTTGGATACATTAAGTTTATGCCTTGTTCCTTTTCCAAATTAGAAGCAAATCCATTCAGTATCCACTTTGACATATTGAAACCTCCTGTTTGTAGCTAAAGCAACAATAGGTGAAGCTATGTCCAAAGGAAATGAATTCCATCCAGCACTCCTCTTGGACAAACAGTGTTGGAAGATGTAACAAAGAAGCTTCCAGTGATTATAAACCCTTGCTCTAAAGAATTGTTTCTTAGAAAAACTGATCAGGATGACCCATAGCCATAAAACTTTCTCTGCATTCATCAAAAGAATATTCACATCGATCTTCTGGATCATTTTCACCCAATCTTAGAGCATTTCTGATAGAATCTTCAGACACTTCTATCATTCTTATCTCTGGTCACAAAGCCTCTTAAAACTTTTCTTCCATCCTCTACTTCAACCCGTGCAGTGTTCCAAAACTGTCTAATAAGTTGTCATAGATTACAGTTTGGTAACACTTGCATAAACATATTTTGTTCTTAGAAGAAATCTGATCATTTCTTCATAAGAAAAAGCATCTTGAACTTCATCATTCAAAAATGCAACAATATTAGCTTAGGTACAAACTTCAATTCTGCCATCTGCAAAATTTAAACATAATGATGTTAGATACTGTGTATTTTGAAGCAAATGATTAATTGGAGTTAAAATTATGATGATTTAGATATTATAAACTGATGTGTTAAATTGAATTTAAATTTTTAAAAACAAACTTGAATTTTAATTTTAAGTGTAAACACTTAATTTTGATAAAGATGAATTTCAAGAT
>JABSNV010000368.1:60000-99534 GCA_024085815.1 Flaveria linearis | reverse complement strand
ATGAACACAATCACTGATTTATCCAACATCGGCCGGCACACTCGATCATTAAATCCATAAAAGCAGCTGGCGCGTTGGTTAAACCAAAGGACATAACGAGAAACTCGTCGTGTCCATAACATGTGCGAAAAGCCGTTTTAGGAATATCTTGCTCCTTACCTTAATTGATGGTAGCCAGATCGAAGATCTATCCTTGAGAACCAACTGGCACCTTGGAGCTGATCGAACAAGTCGTCGATTCTCGGTAACGGGTATCGATTCTTTACCGTCAGCTTGTTCAACTCGTGGTAGTCGATACCATTCTCATGCTACAATCCTTCTTCTTCACGAATAAGACCGAGCACCCCAAGGAGAGATACTCGGTCTGATAAAACCCTTATCAAGCAACTATTGCAGTTGCTCCATTAACTCCTTCATCTCAGTCGGAGCCAATCGATACGGTGCCTTAGCGACAGGTTGAGCACGGGTATCAAGTCAATTTGAAATTCGATTTCGCGGTCTGGTGGCACTCCCGATAAGTCCTCTGGAAATACATCAGGAAAGTCACACACCACACATCTAGCAATTGTGGTGTTGACGTGTCCATATCTTTCACGTAGGCCAGATAAGCACTACATCTACGTCTCATGCACCTTCCCGCCACCGCCATCGAAATCGCTCTCGGGATCATCGTAACTCGATCACCGTATATCGTCACCGAACTTCCTCAGGCGCTATCAGTCTAATCATCTTCTTTCGACACACTATGTTCGCTTTATAGGTCGCTAACCAATCCATCCCTAGTACTATATCGAATCCACCTAGAGGCATCACATGTAACTTAGCAGCAAACCTATGACCTTCTAATTCTATGGCGCAGTCCTCTATCACATCAGTAACTCTAGTGGACTTACCAATAGCAGTTTCTACGTCAAAGGGCTCATCAATGCATTTACTACTAACAGGCAGTTTGGCACAGAAAGTAACAGAAATAAAACTCCTACTAGCACCAGAATCAAATAACACAGAAGCAAGAGTTTGATCTACTAGAAACGTACCTGACATAACATCGGGGTCCATCCTAGACTCATCCCTGGTCATGGTGAAAGCTCTGGCGCTCGCCTTCTGCCCTCAGTTCCAGCCGTCTTCTTTGCCCCAGAACTCTCCGCCCTCGGCCTCCTGTAGTCCCTGCTCATATGGCCCTCCTCACTGCAGGTATAACACCTTAGCGCCTTACAATCTCTGTAGATATGGCCGGCTTCCCACACTTGAAACAAACGTTTAGCCCCAGCCTGCACTCCCCCATACGCT
Source organism: Flaveria linearis (assembly GCA_024085815.1). NCBI lineage: Eukaryota > Viridiplantae > Streptophyta > Magnoliopsida > Asterales > Asteraceae > Flaveria > Flaveria linearis. Next base: position 98,244 of record JABSNV010000368.1, on the reverse strand, counting down.
CCTTCCCGCACTTGCTACACCTCGTGGGTCCCGAGCTTGATGACCCCACCCTACGGTCATCCATTCTCATCCTCTTGTTATTCGGGACGAAACCACCACGCCCGAACCGTTTTCCATTCCAGTTCTGGTCACCACCACCAGCCTTCTTCACTTCCATAACCGTCACCTCCCTCTCATCATAGAGCCTCCCGGCCAAATCCACTGCCGACCTAAAAGTGCTTGGTCGAGCAGCAATCAAGTGCCTACGAATGTCGGCTGGCAATCCCCGGATATACCGATTGATCTTTCAGGACACCGGCGTCACCTGATCCGGTACCAGTCTCGCCATCTCGTTGAATTTGGTGGTGTACTGTTGGTGGGTCATGGTCCCGCTTCGAGTTGTAGGAACTCTCTCTCAATCTTATCGAGTTCCCGGTGAGGACAGAATTCCTCAATCACCAATTGCTTCAGCTCTTTCCATCGCATTTTTTCGATGGTTCTGGCACCCTTAGCTTGGGTAATGTTGTCCCACCAACACAACGCCGAGTCAACAAAGAAGTGAGTCGCGAACTTCACCTTCTGGTCTTCACGGCACTCACTGATCTCCAATACTGCTTCCATCTCCCTCACCCATCGGTGAGCGCAGCAGCATTGCCATTGCCATCGAAAGTCGGGGGCTTGCACCTCTGGAATGCCCCATAACTGCATCCCTTGGTTGTCAACCCTAATGCATCATCCTCTTCCTCTTCGGACAATACCGTCTCAGGCCCTGGTCGTTCCTCCTCCCCTTTAATTCCCTTGTCCGCTGATCCCTTCCTATTCTCCTTCTCCTTTCTCTCCTCGCTTCTCACAGCCCTAATGACTTCAGTTACCATAGACGGTAAAACTGTCTGCATGACCTGGTGTACTTCATCAGCGATCGCCTCCCTAGCTGAGGCGTTCAGGCTGGCATTCTCATTCTCCTCACTCCGACCATGAACCTCAGGGTTCTCATGAGTCATCTCAGGAGCCTTAGCACTGCTCCTAGTCACACGCGGTCGACCTCTGCCTCTAGAAGCCTTGGAAGATTTCTTCCCAGCCATTTTCTAAACGCTACAAGATTCAAACACTAACACAGTCATTCAAGGTAATAGCTCAGTTTATGTTAAGTATAGTAAGTCCCTAATGACAGTGGCCAGTTGTGATTAACCACTTACTTTACTCTTCACACCCCAAGAATTTCCTATCCTGACTACATCAGTATCTAAATCTACTAAGAACATATAAGTCAAATAGCACACGCACATAATACTGATTAACTTTAAGAAAAGAAATACCTGAGGGCACGTAGCTACTCGGGCTGACATCCCTCCTTCTGTCCCATTTTCAGTTTAAGTTTAGGTTTCTTTGAAAATATTTACCCATTTCACTTAAACTTTGGCTCTGATACCAACTTGTAAGGCCTCATTCCCAGGCACCTCACAGTTTGTCACTCATCACCATTAATTGCACAAAACATTACAAAATTCAAATTTAAGCAGCGGAATTTACTTTAACAAAAGCCATTCATTCCGTTATTAACCCTGTTGTTAAGCAATACACCATGGTTTAATCGTGTTACAAATAATAGTTCAAATGCATTATGAAACAACAGTATTATCATATATGAATGGATGTCAGTCATGTCTCGCCGAGTAGCTTCACCAGCGTGCCATCCTCACCAACGTTTTACCTGCCAACTGAAAAATGTATAAAAGTCAGCGTTGCTGAGTGAGTTCTAATTTTATAAATAAAATACTTCACTTTTCATTCAAAACCGTTCTTTACTTTCATATGTGATCACACATCGTACGTACACTTAGGTAATATCATTATCTTCATCATCGTTCATTTCGTACTTTTATCATTATCTTTCCGAGTCTTTTGCGACAACAGAGTCGCTCACCTCATTAGCAATCTCAAGGATTGCACGTCTCCCGAGTCTTTTGCGACACAGAGTCGCTCACCTCATTGTCAATCTCAAAGATCAACCCTGTGTGCATCCTTCGGGGTAGCTAACCCGCATCACAGTTGAGCTAACGACAACGAGGCCGTGCACCTCTTTACATCTGCTTGCAAGACTTTCGTTCATTCATTTACGTTCCACTTTTTTTATTCATTAATCTTTCACTTGATTAATAATAATAATTTCTGTCTCGATCAAGAACATACCACGTAAAGTCACATATTAATAATATTAATAACATTAATGATAGGGTTAACAAAAATAGTAATATTAATAATATTAATAGGGAATCATAAAAACAATCATAATTATGCTTGGAATCACGCATTTAATAACCCTAGTCAACTGTCTGACCAACCCTAATTGCACAGACTCCCATAAAATTCCAAAAAAAATTTCTAAGTATCAGACGCATGGGCCTTGTTCGGACACATGGGCCTGTTCGGACACATGGGCCCTGTTCAGACGCATGGGCCCTGTTCAGACGTCTGGCCCTGTACTTGGTTACCCTGAGCAGACTATCTAGACGGTTGGGCACTATTCAGGCACATGGGCCTGACTTAGACGCATGGGCATTTAGGCGGTCGGGTACTTTTCAGGCGTATGGGCCTACACTTGGTCGTTTTCACCTTAGACGTATGAGACTATTCAGGCGGTTTGGACACTTAGACGTTTGGAAAATTCCCAGACGCATGAGCCCTGTTCAGACGGTTGAGCGCTATTCAGTCGCATGGGCTCACTTAGCTTTTCCTAAGGCAAATTTCAGACGGTTGGGGTACTGTTTAGGTGGTTGGGCATCAAATGTTCACTTAAACAACATAAATCAGTCCCAATTCATTCTAAATCGACATCTAAGCTTAGTTCTATCATTCTAAGCATCAAAACATACACACACATCATGATAATAATATCAAATGCACCCAAATCACACCCACCCACATTCACATTCAAAATATAATTACGTGTGTGAAACCCAACTTTATAAAAACAAACATACATGCATTTTACAACCCCAAAATTATTCAAACATGTTTAAAAAGGTGTTCTATAACTCACCTTAGTTGTTTTCGAGCTTATACTGTCACATCCGTCACCTCAAGGTCCGTCATTTAACGTGAAATTACGTTAACTATCCTTAGAGCGTTCATTTTCATCTTCATGGATTATTCGTGAGGACATCATGTTTGATTTGTTTTCCGTTTCAGTGGTGTTATCAATACTTACAATCATGATTGTTGTACCAGCAATCATCAGTAAGGTGATTGAACAAGCCACATATCTCACATGGCTTCTTCTCATCTTATGTTGATCATCAGCTGAAGAGGATGAAACTGCTGAAGACTTGTTCTTCAGCTGTTTGCTATCTGTACTAGCAGTTTTCTTCCTAGTAGTACCTGCTTTCCTGACATCCTCTTTAGCTGTCTTCAAACCTTTTCTACTGTTAGTTTTCTTCTCTTTAGTGCTGACAGTAGTTGAGGTTTGAACTTCAGATGTTATCACTTGCTCTCCAGTACTTTCAGTACTTCTAGAGACAACACCTGAGTTGATCAACCTTTTGATCATGCGACAGTCAGCATTTGAACCATGAGCTGTTGTAGCATTAGCTGATTGGTTTTGGCAGGAGTTAATGCTGACTTCTATCTCTGATGATGCTGAATCAGAAGATAGTAGGTCACATGATGAGAAGGATTGGTTATTGCTCTCTCCATCAGATTCAACTTCTGCTCTTGAAGTAAAATCTGTAGGAGGAGCAGTGTGATTATAACCAATGCCAAACTTCATATTGGAAGCTGATTGCTTGCTAAGAAGCATTTCAAAACCCTTGCATGATTGCACCCATCGATCACACTCTACTTGGGTGGTTGCAAGAGTTTCCTTGAGGTCTGTCTTCTCTAGAAGTACATCTTCCCTAGCTTTATCATCTTTTATTTGGCATTTATGCTTGTAAATCTCATCATTTTTCTCATTAAGTGCAGCCTAAAATTCAGCTTTCTTTTGGAAATGGTGTGCTCTAGCTCAAGATTTTTATCTATTAAAGCTACATTTACTTCTCTAATAGAAGCAAATGCTGCTATGCATGATTCAGAACAAAGCTTGGCTTTGGCCTCAGAGGATACCTGCGATGAAGCATTGGATGATGACCCCTCAACAAACTCAAGGTCCATCAGAGCAAGATTTCTAAATGGATTATCACCACCATGTTGACCAGCACCTTGGAGTAGTTGTTCCTGACCAAATAGATCATCTGGCAGACTACTCCAGTCAACAACTCCTGGGGTGAAGAAGCTGTGTTCTTGAGGTTGTGTTTGATGATGAGATTGGGAAGATTGAGGCTCAGGAAGAGCATGTGGTGGCTGAGCAAAAGGTGCTTGAGTTTGACTGGGCTGAGGCACAAAGTAGCAGGGGTATGGGTATGGCATATGACCCTGAGGCACAAAATAAGCAGGTGATGCCTGTGCTTGTGATGGATGGCTAGAACTGGAGGAATGTTGCCCTCTGTGCTGTGAGCTATTGCTTGGAAAAGTCACAAAGGGTGCAGAGGAGTTTGATCCAAATGATCTACACTCTCTAGCAAAGTGTCCAAGCCTTTGGCACTTGTGACACCTCAACTTGCTCTTGTCAAAACCAACTTTGGTTTTGCCAGAGAGACCAGGGAATTTCCTGCCAGTTCTCTTATAGAACTTTTGAGATCTGATATTTATCATTGCCATTTGGTTCAAAATATCCATCTCTTCCAGATCATCATCTGGAATGCCCTTCAAGTCCTCCATCAGAAAGCACAGATTTTCACTGCTACCTCCTGAACTACTACTAACACCAACAAAAGCTTGTTCAGAGTTGGTAGAGAAATCAATATGCTCATCATAAGAACTCTCTGATGCAGCATATTCCGACTCTTGACTTATCAAGGCAGCATTGCCATGGACAAACTCATCAGTGAGCTTGCCAGAGGTAGACAACTTCTTCTTTTGCTCTATCTCTCTCTCTCAAATGTGAGCAGTTTCCCATGAAGTTGGGTGAGAGATAGAGTATCCAGATCTGCACTGAAGCGTAGGACAATAGTATAAGTGTCCCATCTCTCAGGCAGTGATCTGAGGAATCTGTTGTTCATCTGGCTGTTAGAGTACTCTTGTTTGACCATCTTTAACTCAGAGATCAAACAAGAAAACCGCTCAAACTGCTGAGTCAAAGTCTCACCCATCCTATGAGAGAATGTCTCATATTGTTGGGCGAGGATTTCCCTAGTATTTGCTAAGACCGCATCGGTTCCTCCGAATTGTTCCTTCAGAGCAACCCATAGGTCATGAACAGTTTCATGATGCAAAAGCCCTGAATAAATCTCATTTGGAATAGCCATGGCTAAAATTCCATGGGCTCTAGCATCAATCTCGAACAGCTTAAGATCTTCGTCTGAATATTGTTCAGGTTTCTTCGGAACCTGTTCATTTGATTCAGTGATGCTCACCATAGGCTTGTATGGTCCATGCACCACTGACTTCCAACAACCAGCACTGTTGACAGACAAGTGGTGAAGCATACGACGTTACCATATGTTATACTTATTCCTCACAAGCATCGGAGGCTCTGAGCCTCTAGTTTGATCAATCAGATTGTATTCGCAGCGGATTTAGCACAGTAATTAGCGATTACAGCAAGAACACAAAAGATTTTGCATGTAAAAGTACAAACATAGAGAGAGAGAAAAGTTCTGCAAAAGATGTTTTCTATAACTCCACACGTTTCGGCGCCGAATACAATAGGCGCATCATCCTTTTATAGAAGAAAAAGGACGAATGCTGATGTCACTTGACAGTGACATCAACCGATTATTAACAAACTACTGATGGAACATTAAACTACTGAAGATGTCAACAACTGACATCTTCTTACAAAATCTTACCTATTACAAGTACTGAAAAAGGAAACTACTAAAAATCTACAACGACTGAAGAACAACCTCTTCAGTCGTTTATAACTACTGAACTATAACAGCTGAAGAACAAACTCTTCAGCTGTTGTACAAACTACTGAAGGGAAAAATATAAAACTACTGAAAAGAAAAACCATCACAACAACTGAAGAAGACTTCTTCAGCTGTTGTGACAAACTCTGAAGCTTCAGCACTTGTTCATCAGACTTAGGCTTCAGATGATTTATCAGCTGATGACTTCAGTAGATGTCATCAGCTGATGTCTTCAGTCTTTGTCTTCAGACTTTGTGCATCAGTAGATGATCTTCAGTTCTTTAATTCTTCAGCTTTTGATCATCAGCACTTGTCTTCAGTACTTGAAGTCTTCAGTACTTGTATGCTTCAGTACTTCAGACTTTAGTACTTATCTTCAGCACTTTGGGATCTTCAGCTGTTGTACTTCAGATCTTTGATCTTCAGCTGTTGATTCTTCAGACTTTGTCAAACTACTGATGAAGGTCTTCAGCAGTTGTTGTGATGTCATGTGGGACTTAGAGGTTTTCCTGATCTTGGCTCATTGGTTCTTTTGGTCCAATAGTAAGAACAGGGATATTGGGTAGGGGAGTAGAGAAGAGAAAGGAGGCTGGGGAAACGAGCCGGTCTAACGCCGGAAGATTAGATAAGAAGGCCAAGACAACCCGAAACTTTGTGGCTGTGACTCAAGAAAGAAAGGAATATGTTGGGCCGCACCCGAAATGTAACAGGTGCACTCTTCATCATCCCCCAGCAACGCCGTGTTGGGTGTGTGCGAATTGTAGGCGCCCGGGGCACTTAGCGAAGGATTGTAGAACTGCGCCGAATTTGGTAGCACCATCAATGCGGTTAACCCCGCCGGGAATGCCAGGGCATGTTATGAGTGTGGAGGTCTTGGTCACTACCGGAACATGTGCCCCAGACTGAATAGGGCACCGGGTCAATAAGGGAATAACCAGCAGTAAGTGATGGCCATAGCTGGTAATCCGGGCCAAGGGAATCAAGGAAATGCTGCCAGAGGACGTGCGTTTGTTATCGGAGCAAATGACGCCCGTTAGGACCCGAATGTTGTTACGGGTACGTACTTGCAAAATCACCACTTCACATCCATACTATTTGATACTGGGGCAGACAATAGTTTCATATCTTCTGATTTTGCACACATGCTTGCCTTGAACCCTAGTAGACTAGAAACTAGCTTTTCCGTAGAAATGGCCAACGGTAGAGTTGTACATGCTGATGAGATTATTCGAAAGTGTTCCATGATATTGGAAAACCATGCCTTCGACATAGACTTAATACCTTTCGAGTTGGGGAGCTTCGATGTGATTGTGGGAATGGATTGGTTGTCGAAACACGGAGCCGAGATGTTTGTCAGGAGTGTTACGCATTTCTGGCCCATGTAGTGGAAAAGAAAGAAGAAGGCAACAAGTTGGTAGATATTCCTGTAGTACGAGATTTTCCGGGAGTATTCCCTGATGACTTGTCGGTTTACCTCCTCCACGACAGGTGGAATTTCATATAGAGTTGGTTCCTGGAGCTACGCCGATAGCAAAAGACGTATCGGTTAGCCCCATCCGAAATGCAGAGTTATTAGCCAATTACAGGAGCTATTGGAGAAGGGTTTCATCCGATCGAGTCATTCACCATGGGGAGCACCGGTCTTATTTGTCAAAAAGAAAGATGGATCCTTCCGTATGTGTATCGATTATCGTGAACTGAACAAGTTGACGGTGAAGAATCGATATCCTCTTCCCAGAATTGATGATTATTTGATCAACTGCAAGGAGCCTCATATTTCTCCAAGATTGATCTTCGCTCTGGATATCATCAACTGAGGGTTTTCGAGGATGACATACCGAAAACAGCATTCAGGACTCGTTATGGGCACTATGAGTTCTTAGTCATGCCGTTCGGACTGACCAATGCACCAGCCGTGTTCATGGATTGATGAATCGGGTGTGCAAGCCTTATCTTGATAAGTTCGTGATTGTGTTCATAGATGATATACTTATCTACCCTCGTTCGAAAGAAGACCACGAGAAACATCTTCGGGCTATACTGAGCCTGTTACAAGAAGAGAAACTTTTCGCCAAACTCTCGAAGTGGAGTTTTGGCTTCGAGAAGTGAGATTTTTGGTCATGTGGTTAACGAAAATGGGATCATGTAGATCCCGGAAAGATCGAAGCAGTGAAGAAGTGGGATGCACCCCAGACACCTTCAAAGATACGGCAACTTAGGATTGGCCGGATACTATCGTCGCTTCATTGCGAATTTCTCAAAGATTGCCCAACCATTAACATTGTTGACTCAGAAAGACAAGAAGTTTGATTGGGGAAGGCACAAGAACAAGCATTCAAAGTTGAAAGAGAAGTTATGCAACGCACTGATATTCCCTTCCAGACGGAACTGATGATTTTGTGGTGTACTGCGATGCTTCACATCAAGGGTTGGTTGTGTGCTAATGCAGAAAGACAGGTGATTGCCTATGCCTCGCGACAACTTAAGGTGCATGAGAGAATTATACGATTCATGACCTGGAGTTGGGCGCGGTAATATTTGCACTTAAGATATGGAGGCACTATCTATATGGAACCAATGCATCATCTACACAGATCATAAGAGTCTTCAACACATCCTGAATCAGAAAGAACTCAACATGCGACAACGACGTTGGGTAGAGCTACTTAGTGACTACGATTGTGAAATCCGGTATCACCCGGGAAAGCAAATGTGGGGCTGACGCCCTAAGTCGTAAAGAGCGCGTGAAACCACTACACACTCGAGCTTGGGATTGACTATTCAAACGAACTTGAAAGCTCAGATCCAACTTGCACAAAGGGAAGCATTGAAAGAAGAAACCTTGCGGGAGAAGATTCCGAGGGTTAGACAAACAGATGACTTGCAAGGATGATGGCATAATTACTTTATGGATCGCATATGGTACCCAAATAGGGAGACGTTCATACCCTGATCATGGAGGAAGCACACAAGACACAATATTCTCAAAGATTGCCCAACCATTAACATTGTTGACTCAGAAAGACAAGAAGTTTGATTGGGGGAAGGCACAAGAACAAGCATTCCAAACGTTGAAAGAGAAGTTATGCAACGCACTGATATTGTCCCTTCCAGACGGAACTGATGATTTTGTGGTGTACTGCGATGCTTCACATCAAGGGTTGGGTTGTGTGCTAATGCAGAAAGACAAGGTGATTGCCTATGCCTCGCGACAACTTAAGGTGCATGAGAAGAATTATACGATTCATGACCTGGAGTTGGGCGCGGTAATATTTGCACTTAAGATATGGAGGCACTATCTATATGGAACCAAATGCATCATCTACACAGATCATAAGAGTCTTCAACACATCCTGAATCAGAAAGAACTCAACATGCGACAACGACGTTGGGTAGAGCTACTTAGTGACTACGATTGTGAAATCCGGTATCACCCGGGGAAAGCAAATGTGGTGGCTGACGCCCTAAGTCGTAAAGAGCGCGTGAAACCACTACACACTCGAGCTTTGGGATTGACTATTCAAACGAACTTGAAAGCTCAGATCCAACTTGCACAAAGGGAAGCATTGAAAGAAGAAACCTTGCGGGAGAAGAATTCCGAGGGTTAGACAAACAGATGACTTGCAAGGATGATGGCATACATTACTTTATGGATCGCATATGGGTACCCAAATAGGGAGACGTTCATACCTGATCATGGAGGAAGCACACAAGACACGATATTCTGTTCATCCTGGTGCAGACAAGATGTATCACGATCTTAAGGATCTATACTGGTGGCCACGCATGAAGAGAGACATTGCTATGTATGTAAGCCGATGCTTGACGTGCTCGAAAGTTAAGGCTGAACATCAAAAACCATCGGGATTATTACAGCAACCTGAAATTCCCAAGTGGAAATAGGAGAACATAGCCATAGATTTTATTACCAAACTCCCTAGAACAAGTAGCGGGCACGACTCGATATGGGTCGTAGTGGATCGGATGACGAAGTCCGCTCATTTCTTACCGATCCGGGAGGATTACAAGATGGAAAGGTTGGCGAGGTTGTACATTAAAGAGGTCGTGACACGGCACGGTGTGCCGGTGTCAATCATATCCGACCGTGACAGTCGATTTACTTCACGATTTTGGCAAACATTACAAAAAGCGATGGGCACTCGATTAGATATGAGTACCGCCTATCCCCCACAAACAGATGGCCAAAGTGAACGAACAATACAAACATTGGAAGACATGCTCAGAGCTTGTGTAATCGATTTTGGTGGTAGCTGGGACACTCATTTACCATTGATTGAGTTCTCCTACAACAACAGCTACCATACAAGCATTGGATGCGCTCCATTTGAAGCATTGTACGGGAGGAAATGTAGTCCCCAGTTTGTTGGGCTGAAGTTGGTGAGAGCCAGCTTACGGGCCCAGAGATCATTCAAGAGACGACTGACAAGATCTTCCAAATCAAAGACAGACTAAAAGCTGCAAGAGATCACCAAAAGAGCTATGCCGACAACCGTCGGAAGCCTCTAGAATTCAATGTTGGAGATCACGTTCTACTCAAAGTCTCTTCCTGGAAAGGGATTGTATGATTTGGAAAGAGAGGGAAGTTAGCCCCTCGTTACGTAGGACCATTCGAGATTACAGAAAGAATCGGTCCGGTGGCTTACCGATTGAGGTTGCCACAAGAACTCAGCGGTGTACATGATACTTTTCACGTGTCGAACCTCAAGAAGTGTTTGGCCGACGAGTCCTTACACGTACCAATTGAGGAAATCAAGATCGATGAAAAGCTTCATTTTATCAAGGAACCTATCGAGATCATGGACCGAAAGGTCAAACGCTTAAGGCGCAGCAAGATACCGATCGTTCGTGTGAGATGGAACTCCAAGCGAGGACCAGAATTCACGTGGGAAAGAGAAGACCAGATGAAGCTCAAATATCCACATCTATTCGAGCATGACACTCTTGGACTTAGCACCAGTTGAATTTCGGGACGAAATTCTCTCAACTGGGGGATACTATGACATCCGTCACCTCAAGGTCCGTCATTTAACGTGAATTACGTTAACTAATTCACGTTAAATATCCTTAGAGCGTTCATTTTCATCTTCATGGATTATTCGTGAGGACATCATGTTTGATTTGTTTTCCGTTTCAGTGGTGTTATCAATACTTACAATCATATCATCCAAAACGCTCATGAATATCACAACCGACAACACTAATTATAATATGTCATATAATATAAACATCATAAACAACAACATATCTAAGATACAAACAACATTAAACACATCCTTATAATTAGTATAACGCGCGTATCTACGTCGTTATCAACTATGACAATTTGCAGGGACCAAAATGACAATTTGCAAACTTGGGATGGGTATAAAACCCCTCTTCCCAGCCATTTCTTCACCATCTTCTTCATCTTCTTCTTCTTCACTCTTCTACTTCATCTTGGCACCGAACCGCCCCGTTTTCGTCTCGCTTTCGTCGGTTGAACCTCGACTACAGCCTAGACAACACGTTTCTAGCAGGTAGACGACCTCGGTTGTCCATTTTTGCTTATTTTACAGCTGTGATTTCTAGGGTTTCGGGTGCTCGGGTTCATCCGAGCACATGAGGTCGTGTGGGCTTGTGTGTTGCGTTTCTGAGTGTGTTTCTTGTTTAGACATGTTAGAGTATGAGTTCTGGAAGTTCTTGGGGTGTAAAACTCGTGCCCGGAGCAGCTGGACGCTGCTCTACACTTCAGCAGTCGCGAACTTACTGTTCAGGCGACTGGGTCTTTCAGGCGACTGAGCCGTGCGACTGAGTGAGTCGTGCGACTGGGTCCATGCGTCTGAGTCTATCGTGTGATTGAATGCATGCGATTGAGAGTGTGTGCGACTGAGTCAATGCGGATGATTGTGTGCGACTGTGTGTATCACACGACTGAAGATCCAGTCGTACGAATGAAGATTCAGTCGTACGAATGAAGCTGATTCGTACGACTGAGGGCTGAATCATGCGAATGGAAGGTTGATTCGTGCGATTGGGTGCTGTGTGGTACGACTGAGTGCTAAGTCGCACGAATGAGGGTTCAATCGTGCGAATGAAGCTGATTCGCACGACTGAGAATTAATTCGTGCGAATGAAGTGTCCAGTCGTGCGTCTGGTCTTGTCGTGCAAATGGAATCATTGTGTGTGAAGTTTTCCTGTGTGTGATGTGTGTTGTCGTGTGATGTTAAGGTGACATCGACACGGTTGCCATTGCTAATGATGATCTTTAAGATTAACACTATTGGACTTATTAATGTTATATCAAAATCCAATCAACTTAACATTTTGCAATTAGTAACAACCGATTCATAACACAAGTGCTTACTAAATATTTATCTGACAACAATAACACTTTTACATAAATATCATCGACAATGGAAACGCTTCTAGTACAATGGATCTACATAAGATCTATCGCGTGTGTTTGCGTGCAAGTGTTAACCACGACCGAACCGAAACTGCCCGGACCTATTGAACATCATCTTATGCTTTATGCTCATTATTAATGCTTGTTAGTAACTGTCAATAGGTGTTGACTGTTCATAGCATTCTACTGTTGGGAGTATTCCTTCGTGCTTATCATCTATTCAGTGAGTTTCGTGGGCCCTTTTTGACGCTTATATAACTTTTAAACATTTTCAAACTTGGGGAAAAAGAATGCTCGTTTACTTAACACATTTTCAAGCGCCTTCCCTAGTGGAAGTTTGCTGCTACATCTATGGTTAACTTATTTTACTTATCTGTTGTATGATGCTATTATGAATCTTGACTCTATGCTATGTTGCTACCATGTATATTACTTGGTGGCTTTACATTACTATGTACTATTACTTGATGCTATTACTTGATGCTATGTGTTGTATGATGTTACTTGTGAATGCTATTGACCTTGGATGCTCTCGGCGATGTGGTTCTTCTTTGTGGGTCTACTTCGTGGTTCTTCTTTGCCGAGCATCCATTACAACCATTAATCCTGGTAATGGGACCTAAGGATTGGTTTGGTTGTAATCTATACGTATGCGCTTCGTGGATCTTGCTACGTCATGTAAAACTTGCCCTTCAATACAACCCTTAATCCCGGTAATGGGACCTAAGGATTGGTTTGATTGTAACCTATTACGTATGCGCTTTGTGGATCTTGCTACGTCATGTTAAACTTATTTTGCTATGGAAAACCTTTCAATACAACCCTTAATCCCGGTAATGGGACCTAAGGATTTGTTTGGTTGTAAACTATACGTATGCGTTTAGTGGATCTTGCTACGTCATTTTTAACTAATTACACTTTGGGAATGCTTTCTTTACAGCCATCAATTCCCGTGTGGAACCGATGAATAGGTTTGGCTGTAACTATTTATAACTGGTGAAACCGCCTACACATAAGTGTAGTTGCGGTAGCTCTTATTAAACTTACATACCATTTTCATCTCAACATATTTTATTACTTAAAACCTCCGAAGCTCACCAACAATTATGTTGACCGTTTTGAGCATTTCTTTTCAGGTGATCAAGGTAATTGAAGTTCTAGGAGTACTGCCTCTTACAGGAGACCCTAGGATGCATTTTTGGAAGAATAAGCATTTTTGTTAAACATTGTTTTGTGGAACATCTTGGTTGCTTAACTTGTACACAGTATACTTGTTCCCGGGTTGTGGGAATTTACATTACAAGTTATCAGTAATGCTTATGTGATCATTTTATATTGTGCTTATGACTATGCTGTCGTGAACATTGACTGAACACGACACAAGTCTCCATTTGTGTTCGGGTGTCGTCATGACACGTTTGTCATCATATCTATATTGCATCTCTATTGTTAACCATGTGTTATGACGATCCCGTCTAGCTTGCATCCCCGTGTTTCCGCTATCAACGGGGGTGTGACATATACCCTTTTCTTGAGTTTCCCAGACGTTTCTAGCACCTAAAACACACATACACACACACACCCGAACACACAATCACATTTATAAGCATACTACCAAGTCTAGAATGGTCTAAAACATCATAAACTCGAGAATTCTTACCAAAAACTTCGAACTTCTTGTTTCTTCTAAAATTCCTGAGAATTCTCTGCTCTTCTCTTTCTCTCTCTCTAAAATCCGATTGATAGGTGAAAAGTAACACGGCATGGGCGGCCATGTTGCTTTATTCACCAACTTCCCAAAGTTTTGTCCTTTTGGACACTTTTAACCCCTTAACTTGGGTTGACTTGCATTTTCTTCCCTTTCCTTTGCTTTTATTCTTTCTTTTTATAAAAAAAATAACCGGGTGTTACATTCTTTGACCTGAACCGGTCGGGCTAAACCCCGAACGTTTCAGGAAAAAAAAACCGGTTTGTGCACCATTAATGTGGGGTGTGTTGACTCGCTTTGAATATTTTACAAGGTCAAGTAATATGTGGTAGTTAATAACCTGATAATCTTTTTTGTGTCATGTGATTACTATCAGATTAAAGTATTATGACATTATTTTAAAACTAATCGGACAAAAAGAGTGTTTGTTTTTGTTATGAAAACTGTACTCAATATAGATCAAAGTTTGTCTTCTCTTAGGTTGTGAATTGAGGTGAATAAACTGGTCTTTTTCATCAACCCGGTTGGGGTTTCAAACCGGATAGTTTTTTTCTCAATGATATGGAAGCCAGTTTTTGTCTAAACCGGTTGAGTTTCAAACGGGTTTTAGGTTTGGGAAATCCGACTCTATACAAGTTGATTTGGGTCACTTCCTAAACCGGTTTGGTTTATATTTTATTTTTATTTTTATTATTCAATTATTTGTTTCAAGCTAAACATTAATTATTTATAAATGATATTTATGAATTATAAAAATTAATTTCTTTCAATACTTTAGCTCTTAAAAATCAAAGTGAAATACATAAAATATAAAACATAGAAACATTACAAACGACTAAAAAATCTATTTTTTAGTTTTTTTAAAAATAAACATCTAACGTAGTCGTCCATTCGTTGCGTATTTTGGTATTTTTATTCTTCGCCCCCAGAACCCGAGCTATTATGAAGGTAATCATCAGATGCCGCTTCATCATCGGTCATTTTGTGTGTCAATTCACTCTCTACTTCGTTCTCGTATAATTCAACTTTATATTCCAATTCTCCTTCAAGTAAGCATTTATCTTGTATTCTTTCTGCGCCATCCAAATAATCTTTTAAGCAAATGGACATTTCAATCACTTGAGGAGTGAGTCAAGTTTATCTTATTGATATAATTCCGAAACTAACATGAAAAATAAATTATGAAGCTATCATGGAAGCTTGGATGGTTAGTAAATCTCGATCAATGATGGATAGAATGAGAAATTAATCTTTCTTACCTTTCCACCAAACCAACAAGTCAAAATTTTTAAAATCTTATGGAGTCATGGTAGATAAAAAGTTCGCAACATCCCAAGTTCGCTACTAGGAGTGATACCACGTTGACGTTCATTACATCCACCCCTTAAAGTATTATACAAAGCAAAAATCATTTGAACTTTCGGCATGTGTCGTATGCCTCATTGACTCATGAATGCTTGATGTTTCACCATATTTTACTAAATAAATATCAAACATGTTTGATAAATATTTGTTGAAATTCGCTTTTAAAGTTTGATCATAAAATGGGTCTTCTTCATAGAAATGTTTGAATGCCAAGCTTTTTTGAATTACAAAATGCGTCATTCGCTCCCGAACCACATCAACGTTGTAAGCCCAAATTTTTTCCTTCGCTTGTAATAGAAGTTTAAACTCAAGACGGTTCACCTTTCAACGCCTTGCAATACTTATGCACAATGTGGTTTTTGAAGATTGTGTTTGCATCTTTTTGGAAAAACTTATTGCAAAACTTGCAACGAGCTTTGTTCGAACCGCTAGCCATTTAAAATAAATTGTAATGAACCATATTTCAGGGTTCCTATTCGAGGAATGATTGCTACCAGCACGTTGCTTGAAGATGCATCACAACCAACGGATGATCAAAGCACGAAAGTATTGGGCGTTTTTTTAGATTTTGGTGGGTCAAGAGCGTTTTATGTTGTTGTGGTTCAATGAAAACATCTAATACATGTTTATACTAACTTAAGGGGGGTTATAATGGTAAAAAAACCACCCAAAAACAATCAAAATTACCCCCAAATGGTAAAAAAACGACTATAATACTGTTGGATAACGAGTCGTTTTTAGAACCGGCTTGTAAATCGTTGTTGAGTCACTGAGTGTTGAAACCGAGTGGGGAACCGATAGGTTGAGTTGGGTTGGGACTGGTTTGGGCCAAACCGGTTTTTTTAACCGATCCGGTTTTTTGGCCGATTGTACTGGTCTAGTTGTGAACCTTCACATGTTGGTGAAACGTCATGCTTCATGAAAAAGTATTTCAATTGATAGTTAAAAGTTTATAATAGCTCAAAGTTATTTGGTTAATTTCAACAAAATCTTTTTAAGCAGTAACTTAGTTACTTGTGATGATTGACTTCCATCAGTAATGGTAGTAACTTAGTTATTGTTGATTTCCCAAGTGTCTACTAATAGTCCAAGTTGCTACAAATCTTGATTGTTAGTAATAGATGAAGTTGTTACTAACCACAATTAATGAGCATCACACACTTTACTATTGATGATAAAGTAACCATTAATTAAGCAACTTCGACATAATTCAATGCAAGTTTCTACTGATTAGTTCCTAACGATGATTAGTCCTAGTGTAACTACTTATTAGCAATTTCTACTAATAATTAGTTCCCATCGATAATCAGTTACCAATAAGGACTAGTTCTTATATAACTTCTTATCAACAACGTAGATCTAAAACAACTTATAAAGACTTTCAAACATGGTGATTAGGTTTTCGATGCACAACTCGCGGACTGGGCAACAAGACTCCCACCGGGGCTCAACCTTGTGGACCACCTGACAATGTTAGGGGCACTGCAGCCTTAACCCCTTGGATGCTGAAAATCAGAATAGTCTCGGATTAGCGTGCATTCAATACATACTAGCTTGTAGTGATGTTATTTGAATTTTCAATTGGTTTTAAGCAAATCCAATTAACTAAAGTGATATGAGGACACTAATATCTAGAGATGCATATTGGAACTGGGTCCCCCGACCCGACCCGAGGAACCGAACCGGTTTGGAACCGGTATTAGCCCAAACCGGTTCAAACCCGGAAAAAACCGCCGGTTTGGGACCGGTTTGGATATTTTGTTACTGGAACTCGTTTGGAACCGGTTTTGATCCAACCCGGTTCAAGAACCGGTCCAAAAAAACCGGTTTGGAACCGGTTCTAGCCGTTGGATTTTTTTTTCAAACGGTCATATAGCCGTTGGGGTGTGTTTTTGACCGTTTTTTAAGTATTTTTGACCATTTTACCCTTATATGATAGTATAAATAGGTAGTGTGTGTAATGGTTTAGTCACAATATTCAAAAGCTCAAAAACGTGCTTAAAAACGCAAAAACGCTCCCTCACTTTTTACTTTCTACTCTCTTGAATTTTATATAATGGCTTCTGAAGCATCCGTTCCAACTGGTGGATCCTCAAGTGTCGCTACGTTGTAAGAATTCTACTAACAGCGAGAAACCAAGAGATTTTGTGCAACTACGACTTATGCGAAATGTCGAATGGTCAAAATAAAGCTCGATGCAAAGCTTGTGGTTTGTTTTTCAAGTCGGATTCAAACTCAACTTTGAGAAACCATATGATCAAATGGTACACGGCTTTGAAAAGTACGCCGAGTCAATGCCAAACATTATTCGAAAATGATGATGGTATATGGAACTTAAACTAGATATGGTTCGAGATAAAATGACAAAGTTTGTAATTCAAGAAGGATTAACGTTCGACCAATTCGACAACCCTCAGTTAATAAGATTGATTCAAGAAACTCTTCAACCGCGCTACACTCACATAAGTCGTACAATTCTTAGACGTGATTGTTTAAAACTTTAGAAACAAGCAAAAATGATTTAAAAGTTTTATTTGAAAATTTACAAACCGATGTGAACTTAACTACCGACGTTTGGTCCGTCCCACACGGTTTACTGGAATCACACCTTTACGTCACCGCCCATTAGATAGATTCAAGTTCGTGTCAAATGCTGAAACGTACGATTGCGTTTGAATTATTTGGATATCCGCATACCGGTGATAATCTATTTCAAATTTTAGACTTTGTAAGCAAAACATATAAATTAGAAAATAAAATTTTCTCAATGTCATTTGATAACGCCTCGAACAACACATCCGCCGTTGATAAATTAAAAATAAAATATCAACCGGTTTGTGACGACGTATTTTTTCATTCAATATGTGTTGCACATATTATTAATTTAGTTGTGCATGATGGTTTTGCGTTCCTAAAGTTGAAGATTTCAAAACGTCTTTTAAAAATATATTACGTGACGTTTTTAAAACTAGTAGAAAAATATATGTTAATTATAGAAAAATATGTCACGATACGAATTCCATTTGTTTAGAACCAAATTGGGATGTCCCGACTAGATGGAATTCAGCTTGCAAAATGTTTAATAGTGTTTTGCAACAAAAAGAAACGCTTAATGTTTTTCATGATGGTTTTGCGATGCGACGTCGGGTTGTTCTGTTTCTGTTAGAGTGTTGGGAGTATATTCAAAAAATAACTCAATTTTTAGTGGTTTTTAAAAACGCAACTATAAAATTGTCGGGGGTTTATTATCCGACAAGTTGTCTAACACTTAATCAAGTGTATTTAATGACACATAAATTAAGTGGATTTGAAGAAAGAAACGAAATGTTTTCAGTAATTGTGACGCAGATGAAAGCAAAATTTAAAAAATATTTCACCGAACTACCCCCTGTTTTTACGTGTTCCGCCGCACTAGACTCGTGCTTAAATGTTTCGGGGGTAGAAACTTTAATTGATGAGATAACTTATGTTTTAGATTTACATGAACAAGATCCATTTTTGCGGTTAATGCAATACAACAATTTAGTGGTTATCTTAAAAAGTTGTTTAATGTTTATCTTGAAAAATATGGTATAAAATCAAACATTCACCGGTCATCGAACGTGGAATCGAGTTCGTCGAGCTCAAGTAGAGACCCGATGCTTAATTTATATAATACTTTGAGGAATGAAAACAGTAAACATCAAAGGAGTAACACCCCAAGTAGCGAACTCGGGAGGTATACTGAAATCGATTTTTTATCTACTATGACTCCGGAGGAATTTTTATCGTTTGATATTCTGACATGGTGACAATGAAAGGAATCACAATTTCCAGTCCTAGCCGCTATGGCCCGTGATTTACTAACCGTCCAAGCTTCCACGGTAGTTTTGAAGTCTGCATTTTCTGTTAGTGGCAGGGTTTTATCGATAAGAAGAACAAGGCTAACTCCAACAGCGGTAGAGATGTGTATTTGTTTAAAAGACCACTTAGATGCGGCCGAACGAAAACAAGATAAATCAAACCTTGAAGAAGAAATACCAATTGAAGAAGAAATACACGAACAAGAGTACAAACCGGACGATCGTCACCACTCTCCGATGAAAAACTCGCTTATGATTTGTCTCAACGCATTGGCACACAAATCGACGAAGAATATTAAATTAAAAAACTTTGTATTTGCAACATGTATCTTTTGTTTTGTTTAGTTTATTTTTATTGTAATTTTTAATGTTTATTTTTCGCAACGATTTAAGTGTTTAGTTTTAAGTTAATTTTTAATGTAATTTAAAAAAAACACTCAATAAAAATATATTTGTAGTTGTTTTAATTAATCTACTTTCTTATTGTTTTAATTAATCTACTTTACTGTTTTTTGTTTAAATTGTCTAATTTAAATATTATATATTAAAAAAAACGGGTTTTTAAAACCGGTTCTTGGACCCGACTCGGTTAGGTTTGGACCCGACTCGGTTAGGTTTGGACCCGGACCGGTTCTTACCGGGTTGGGTTTTCCCCACCAAAAACCGGTTCCAACCCGACCCGGTTTTTGATCAAAAACCGGTTTGCATCTCGTTGACTTGGAACCGGTCCGGTTGTAACCCGAACCAGTTCCTTGAAAAAAAACCGATTTGTGCACCTCTAGTAATAAGTCAACAACATTGGGAGAAAGAAAATTTTGTTAAATTTAAGTTTTGGGCCGATACAACTTGAGTAATGGATCGATCGTCCAGTGAATTAAATCAACCCAAGCCTGTTAAAGTCTTATCAGGCTGAAGCCCATGTACAACTGCATTTTAAAAGAAGTAAATGCTAACAAAAGTTTTCTTATGTTAACAAGGAAATATCATCTAGGAGGAATATTATGAAAATATTATTGAGAAAACTTTTTATTTGTGTTCGTTTCTAGTAGAGCTTCTGATAAAATAGCCTTAAAGCTCCTCTAATTGTGACAATGTAATGAATAATGTTAAAATTATAGTCATGTGTGTACTTAAGGTAATTATGATAGTTAATGATAAACTCCTAGAAGTGACAAGATAAAAGATGTCACATAAAATGTGAAGAATGATGTTTTATATGTATATGTTGTCAATGTGAGTTATATGTTGCGTATTGTTAAAATTATAGTTCATCCCTCATGAATAAGTATTAGGTTACCTTTTTAATATTGATTTCTTTATGTAGGAACAAAGAATAATCAAACAAGACATTTTATACAAACCTTGAGCTATCAGATGTTTATCCATGTGTGATTTAATTAGGTTATTGTAAAATAGCTTAATAGCTTAATTTCAAGTTTATGGATTGGTGTAAGATTTTTGGTCAGTATAATCCTTTAAATGTAACTAGCTAAAATAGCTTAATTTCAAGTTTATGGATTGGTGTAAGATTTTTGGTTTGTGTTGGTTCGATCTGTAAATCCATAAACACAACCCTTTTGTGATATGTATATACAAATGAGAACTTGAAGTTCCGGGTGTTTAAGAAAACAAAACCGAAAAAACCCGAAAACTAAATCATATCCATAACTAAATTGCGAGTTCTGTTTCCGGTTCAATTTTAACCACAATAATAAATTCGCTTGTTTGTTTGGTTAATAGTTGCACACAATATTACTTAGGGAAAATTACCAAAATGACCAATTGACCAAATCGAATTACAAATATAACTAGTCAAAATTGAAGTTTAAAGAGAAAACAACAAATCGCAGCCCGCTACGTGTCATCCCTGGCTAACGTGGCGAGAGATTATGGGGATCTCTCACCCAGAAAAACGTGTCCGGCGAGGAGCTCACATGATCCCTCGCCCACGTGTACCTCCTCGCCCAGAAAAGCGTGCCCCTCGTTGAGTCAGCGAGGGATTATGATAATTATTTGTTGTTTTTAAATACTTAAATTTATAATTTAATTTTATTTTGCCATATATAATACAATGTTTACCCTTAACAAATCTTACATTCTTCTCAACCTTTTTATTACATTCTTTTTAAAATTTTCTGAAACTTTATAAAATGTCAGTTAATATCATAGTATGCAATGGTGGTAAATGATATTTTATAAACGGTATTGAAGAATATCTACCATTAAAAGATAAATGTGCTAGACATGTTGTTTGCTTGTGTTGTCTTAAAAGTTATAGTATTGTTGTAAAGCTGTATAATATTTAGGAGCTATAATATAAATAAAAACGAGATATGTCTAGGCTTTATTTATTAGATGATAATTAGGTTAAAATCATAAAACAATAACAAAATATAAATGTTTAGTAGAATCAATCATACATTTTATAAAGTTATATTAAGATTAGCATATCTTGACACAACTTGAAACACGACAAGTAACTATGTAAGTAATCAACTATTAGTCGACCACTATAATTGTTTGATTAAACACGTCATGATGTTAAACATGAGCCGCTTAATTATTCGAAAACTTGATCACGACTCATTATATGAGTTAATTAACCAATCAACCCATTTAAGAGTTTCTTTTTTTTAAAAAATTATTAATAAAAGCTCTTATTTAGATTTTAAAGAGGGTATGTTTAAAAAATGTTAAAGATTTAAAGTTTAATAGTTATTTTTTACTTTTCCATCTAATTATAATTATCAAAAGTAAAATTATTTTTCCATCTTGCAATCTTTACCATCTCTTAATTTCAACAATTTTATTTACTCTAACTCTCTGATATGTACATTCATTTTTTAATCTTCGAGTTAAATATTAACACGAAATGATTTTAGGGATAATGATCAAAATAATAATTGACCAATTAAACTTTATACAATAACCATTGACTAATTTTTTTTACAAAAAGGATAAAATAAAGAACTAACAAATTCTTTTAAAAAAAATAAATAATAATAATAATAATAATATAATTCATCTTTGATACATTTACACAATATCCTTAATTTTAACTTCTATTATTATTAATACAAATTTATATGTTTTTGTTAAGCGCTAGATTCTCAGAATGCTTTATAAATTATTTTTAAATAGTCTATGGCTTTTATTGTTGGTTTAAAGATGATTATTTATTTTCATAACCAAGTGTTAAAAGTCAAAAGTAGAGGTGGTGAAAGTGAAATAAAAGAAAGAATAAGGGTATATAGTGACCTCGCTGGCGTGGACGAGATTTAGGTCCAATCCCTCGCCTAGAATATACTGACCTTGCTGACGTGGGCGAGGGATGGGTCAAATCCCTCGCCTAGGCTGACAACCCCTCGCTTATTATTATTTTTAAATATGCAATATCCACGTGGGCGAGATACGCACGCGGAGCGGGGGAAGTTTACTCCGCGTGGGTAAAGTTTCATAAAATTTCCTTGCTAGTGACGAGGTCAAAGTCAAATGTCCATTTTGATAATTTAAGTTATCAATGATTAGTTTCGTAAATTGAGTTGGTGAATCAGTCATTTTGAGAATTTTATCCATTACTTATTTAGCTCGGATCAAATTTCAAACCTACTTAAATCGTGAATGAGGTTTAATGGGTTGAAATTATGTCGATTAGACATGTTGATCTTTCAGTTTGGTTCAATTAATAAATATTTTCAAAAGAATTCCAAAAGCATTAGATAGCACAAAATCAAATACAATCAATATTCATGTCCTTTGTTGAGGGTTGCAAGTTGAAAGTGTAGGGTTCCACCGTCGTCGTGATAACAGTGCTCCGTCGAGATGGTGCTTACAAATTTCAATGGAGCCGGTGTCGGATTCGGTAACATTTTGTCTAATTTCATCTTGTTTTCTTAAGATAAATCCTGCAATTTCTCACTAGATTTCTCTGTTTAGGGTTCGGTGTCGGTTGTGGTTTCGGCGTTGGATGGGGCTTCGGAGGTCTCCTCTTTCTCCCTCTCCCTCTCCCTCTCCCTCACACACACACACACAATCATACAGTTCTTCATGTACTCAATTACTTTAAGAATTGGTTTATATTCATATGATTGATGGAGGATATACAGATGATGTTTAATCAGTATATCTGTTCTCCATGTTTGTGATCTGAAAATTTCAGATTTTGAAATCATATGTGGATTGAAATGTTTCCGTAAGTTGCAGACTGCATTTTGGGAGATTGGGGGTTTTTGTATTGGGATTTTGTGAAGTAACAATTACTGGACTGGTTTACAAAGATAAGAATAATTGACCTGAAATCATGTCCATTTAGCTATCGAAGTAACAATTATAGTCTCATTGATCCTGTATACCATGAGAAAAGTTGGAAATTTTATTTGATATCAGATTTTATTTTTATAAATTGAAGTAAATGTGCGGCACTTTCTTTAATATGCAATATGCAATAGGGTAAGTAGAGTTTATTTTAGCTTAAAATATTGGGCAAAGTGTGGTAAACACAATGTACCAGTGTTTCACTACCAAAGTATGCACGGTGCACCTACTATGTTTTTTAAAAATGGGCTGTATAATAGGTTACTACGTACCACT
Organism: Flaveria linearis; assembly: GCA_024085815.1. Taxonomy (NCBI): domain Eukaryota; kingdom Viridiplantae; phylum Streptophyta; class Magnoliopsida; order Asterales; family Asteraceae; genus Flaveria; species Flaveria linearis. The sequence continues at coordinate 74,406 of JABSNV010000368.1, read as the reverse complement.
ATAAGTTTCTTAATGAATCATGCAATTTGTAAGTTGTAACCTAGATAATAGGTTACTACTTACCACCAGTTACGTATATTGGTAGTGAAATTGTAAGTATGTTGCATCATGCGATAAAATAGATAAGTAGGCTGCCGGAGCGGTTTGGTTAGACCACCATCTAAGCAGTGGCTCATGAGTTTGATTTACCTCTCACCTGATGGGCCGGAGGCGGTTTTTTGTGGGCAAGTTGGGGTTGTTGATATTCAACTTTTTGACTTTTGAGAAGAGTAGTGGGTTGCATACATTAGTAGTGATTAGTGAAGTGAAAGTACATTCTGTTTCCCTGCAGAAATACCAAAAAGTTCTCTAAATAGTGTCATCCCAAGACGGCAATTGTAGCAATTTTTTTATGCTATTCAAGATTTGTATATAGATATAATTACGAATATGTTGCCATCTTGAATCTACAGCTTTTGTAATTGTATATTCTGTTCTTTCATTTGATTCAGCCAATTGGTTCACTGATTAATATTGTATCCCATCTAGGTATGCCTTTAAATTTCCTAGGCCTAGGTGCAGGTATGTCATTTAAGACTGCTTTACTTCAATATGACATGTTTTTAATTCATTTATTTTTTTTAGAGGTGGCAATTCATCTTTGATCAAAAGGTTAGCTAAACAGGGAAATGTTGAGAGTTGCTTAAAGATTATCTTTAATAGACACAACTTTCTGAATTGCTTTAATAAAAATTTAATTTTATTATAGTAGTACTATTATTTTTCATAAATCATAATTATAACTAACCCATTTATTTGTATACTACAAAATGACTTTCAATCCACACACATTTTAACCCGTTACCCGACCCATCTATTTTGTCATGATGTCATCTCTAGTCTTGTTCAAGAAACATCTTCATTAAGTTAGTCATTGGCTCTTCAATTTGAAGGTGGAGGCTGTGGAGTTGGGCTAGGCCTTGGATGGGGCTTTGGCACAGGATTTGGTAGCAAGTATCGATCTTCTAGGGTTGTTTTTCAGGGTGTAGATTTCAATAAGAAGAGTGAAACCGAAGGTACACAGTCATCTTGAAAGCTTATTGTATCATTAAATGCCATTTAGAAATTCAATTCATCACCTCAAGCATGTGGCAATGAGATTATCTTGTTGAATCAGTCATTCCTTGTTTTATTGTGTCCCATTTGGTGATTTGTAGAGTAACATGAACAGAAATTTCTGTGTTATTTAAACTTCTGAATTATGTGGAAATGAAACTGTTTACAGACAAGTATACGTTGTGGTTTCCATCCATGTAGCTGTGAACGGATTGATTTGGATTCCATGCTAGTATATCACTATATCGAACGGGTCAAATCAAAAGGTTTAAGCAAAAAGGCCAGTCATCAACAGATTGATTATTACACAAAGCTATTTTTGAGTATACAATTTATATAATTTTTTTTTATTCCAATATTTATATATTTTTTTTGTAAGAATATTGTTTGGTAACCATAGTTTGTGCGTTAAGACAGAAGGGTCAGCTTGACCCAACTGTCTTGACTCATACAAAAAGATCATCCATTTGAACCAGTCTTCTGACCCATTACCCAACCTACCTAGTATTTTCATCTTCCCACCTATATGTACAATTTTACAAATGATCGACATGTTGGCTTGTGTATGACCACTATGTGCTGGTGTGATTAGAGCACACAGTGGATTCTTTATATTTATCCATATAATTACATTAAAAATCACTCTACTTTCTCTATTGTTTTCAATTAAATAATACTTTTATACCCTTATCATTATTTTTTTCTCCTTCCACTCACAACTATTTTAAAAAATATTAACAAATAGGGATTGAACAGTGATTTTTTAAATATACCAATCAATAATAACATTTTCTCTCTCATTCACTCATAACTACTCAAAAACATTGCATATAATATACCAAACACACTCATATTTTTAGGGATTTCACTATGAATGCTCGTTATATTATATAGAATTGTATATTTCTCAGGTATGACAGCAAGAATGAACCACATAGTAGTTTCCAAACAGCAGCAGCAAGAAGCTGCTGATTGAGGGTGTCAAAATTGGATAGAGACATCAATAAACTGATAACCACAAGTCCAGTATCTCTACCATCCTGCCCGAATGGTAAAAGTTTGTAGCTCTACTTTATAAATCAAATGAAATGCAACTAAAGCTGAATGTAGAAGAATGCAACGTAAGCCCAGTAATGAGGAATATTAGACAAAAATTGATGAAAGCCAAAAGAATGATATAGGTATGCAATTGATAAATCTTTCTACTTGGCGTTTTCATAAATCAGATTGATCATTCATAACACAGACATCAACCATAGTAGTCCCGGCTTCATTTTCTTCCTAAAGAAGTAAAAATTGCTTGAACGTGGCGTGGTGTCTGCTCATTAGACATGCTTTGTCCTTTGAGCAAACACACGTTAAGATCTCACAATATTTGCTCAAATTTGTTGCATTTATGAATACCAACACAACTCTATATCAATTGTTGATATCAATTGTTGGCGTGGGGTTTAAGCTTATAAATAAAGTTGGAGATAAACAAATGATTTCAAAAGTAAGTTTTGATTGAAAGAAGATGATACAACAACAATATTGTAATGTTGATAGATAGCTCTTTGTTAGGGAAATAAATAAATTAGATTTTGACATAAATACAAACAATTGGATTGATAACTTGGTGAACGCATATCAAATGAATACCAAACTACCAAAGTGAATTTAAACACAATAATAACTACTAAGATTATTATTAATTTTCTATTTTCACAGTGATAATCTCTTGAAAGGTCCGCTCTATCCACATGCACTTGTATTGGAAGATAAGAATCATTATGTGATTCAATAGGACAAATGTGTCTAGATGAACATGCTAGAGACAAACACCCATTGATAGTAATGAGATAAGATCCTCCTGAATGGACTTGTTCTAACAAGCTTATTTTCACTACATAGGTCGTAATTCATAGGTAAGAATAAAACTTTATCCGAGCTTACATTTGATATCGCTTATTTGATTTCTCCACCGCTAGAAGCAATAAATTTTAGAAAGAAGCTTTCAGAAAGGTATATCAGTAAATTAAAACTCGCAATTGAACACATGTGAACGGTTATGTTAGGGTAAAGGGAGTTTATCTTTCTCATCTCTTACTATCCCCTTAGCCACCTATCAATTTAACACATCGTTTTTTCCCTGAATATCCTTCAAGAGCGTGAAGCACTCGCATGTTATTTTCACCATTCTAGTCACGATGTCTCGTCTCTGTGTATGAATCAAAACTAGATGGTGGAAGCATAGAAGAGTTCACTGCCATTTGTGAGAATGTAAACTGTTAAAAAAGAAATAAATTTTAGTGGTAAGAAATTGGAAAGTTGATGCCAAGAAGATTGAGAAAATGGGTTTGTATATATAGCAATTTTAATTTAATTATTTTTTAACAGCTATGTAGTCATTTGAGATGATCGGGTTCAAGCAGTGAGTGGAAGCCCTCGGGTTGTCTTTCGTCGTTAATGACACCACTGTAGTTGTGTTCCCGCCTTCACTCGCTCAGTACTGGCCATTGTGGGTACTCGACTCCGTCCATCCTTAGAACGCATACACTACAAGGAAACAGGTCTTTAGGGGCGAGTAAAGTCGCCGCTAAAGACCCCGAAAGTCGCCGCTATTACCTTTAGCGGCGACCTGTCGCCGCAAAAAAGTCGCCGGTAAAAAACCGTCACTAATGGTCAAAATTTCGCCGCTAATGTGTCGCCGCTAAAAAAGTCGCCGCTAATGCCTGTAAAAAAGTCGCTAATGGTCAAAAATCCAGTTTTCATCTCAAATAAACCTAGATTTTCTAATAACATAATCTAATAACATAAACTACAATCTAGATTACGAAATATTATACAATCAAACGTAGATAAGCTATTCAAACATAGATTACGAAATATCATACAATCAAACATATCATACAATCAAACATAAAATAAGCTATTCATCCCCGTCGTCTGAATCATCTTCTTCCGTTTGATTTGGAGCCTTTTGCGAAGCAATTAATTGTGTCATTTGTGACATAAATTGCGCATTTTGGAACAGACTTGAAATTTGCTCCTGCAAAAACAAAAATACATTTATATTTTGACAAAGTATATGAAGTGTAAACTAAACATACTATGTTGAACTTAACACATCCAAGTTTAAGTTATTTTGACTCGTTTAACCACAAATCATGTCCTTTTCACCCGTTTTGACCCGTTTAAGCTAAACTTAGATAATTAAATTCTATTTTAGCGATTAAAAGTCATAATTAACTTAAAACAACTATGATTAACTTAACACATCCAAGTTTAAGTTATTTTAACTCGTTTAACCACAAATCATGTCCTTTTCACCTGTTTTGACCCGTTTAAGCTAAACTTAGATAATTAAATTCTATTTTAGCGATTAAAAGTCATAATTAACTTAAAACAACTATGTTGAACTTAACACATCCAAATTTAAGTTATTTTGACTCGTTTAACCACAAATCATGTCCTTTTCACCCGTTTTGACCCGTTTAAGCTAAACTTAGATAATTAAATTCTATTTTAGCGATTAAAAGTCATAATTAACTTAAAACAACTTTGTTTAACTTAACACATCCAAGTTTAAGTTATTTTAACTCGTTTAACCACAAATCATGTCCTTTTCACCTGTTTTGACCCGTTTAAGCTAAACTTAGATAATTAATTTTTATTTTAGCGATTAAAAGTCATAATTAACCTAAAACAACTATGATGAACTTAACACATTCAAGTTTAAGTTATTTTGACCCGTTTATCCGCAAATCATGTTCTTTTCACCCGTTTTGAGCCGTTTAAGCTAAACTTAGATAAGTAAAACAAAATGATGAGAATGGTTTGTTCAACATAGTATAATTAAGTTTAAGTTTAAGTTTAAGTTATTTTGACCCGTTTTGACCCGTTTAAGCTAAACTTAGATAATTAAAAGTCATAATTATCCTAAAACAAAATGATGCACTTACCTGTGTAAATGACTGAGGAGTTTGTTCGTGATCATGTACAAAAGAACTCGTCCCTGAAGATGAGAATGGTTTACGCCCAATCCCCCTAATATGTCCACGCCGTTGTCCCACACCGACTCAAAAACATCGACTTCATTCAACGTTGATGATCCACTTTCTTGATTTTGGGTTTGACTTAGCTCATCAAACCTTTCCTTTAATTGGTTCTGTATTAATTAACAAAAATATATTAACATATTTATACATACATAAAGAACTCGAAATTCTTAATTTGAAATACTTACATATTGTTGTTGTGCTACCTCGCTATCAAATGTCCCATCTTTACCAGTATGTGCATCATGAAACGTCTCCAGTCTGCTTTTATTCTGTTTTTAAAAAGTATAATATATATTAAAAAATACTAATATATAATACACAAATATATAAATTTAAATCATTACATTCTTATAACAATAACTACTATATGAAGCAGTCCCCCCACGGTTTGTATATATTTGTTGTTGACGATTTGCTTTGTTTGAACTTGACACATTTCTATATGCGTCACTCATAAAATAGTCAACGGTTTGGCTCCAATTTTCATGATTCATTCCTGGTGGAGGATTCACCCTTGCTTGTTCTACATTTTCGTAGCCTCCAACTCGATCAAAATGTCTTTTTACCACATTTTTTCGATCTCTAAATCGTTTGAGAAAAACCGAACGGATTCCACCCTCTAGCTGTGCGCGCTCACGATCTCGCAATATCTCATCAAAGTCAAAGCGTTGCTACATTTAAGTTCAATAAAATAAAAGTTAGTTATGTAAAAATTAATAACAAACATATAACTTATAAAATTTTACCGCCATATGCTCTTCCAAAGCATTCTTCTGAGCATGGAAAGATTTTCATACGAACGAACATTAAAAGGAAAATTAGCTTCCATGTATATTCCCACCTCGCGAACAAACATATCATTAAGTTCGCCAACGGGGGTATACGTGACAGCTCTATCAAAGGGTAAAGATAAAGGTCCTCCCTTTTTAGCTAGCTCTTGCTGTAATTTCTTATTTTTCGCCTTGCCTCTTGCTTTACGAGAAGGTGTGCCTGTAATTAGATTAAAAAATCATTGATTGCATCATATATTAATAATAATTGAATAAACATAGTAAATAAATTAATTATAATAACCATTACCATCTAACGCGTGACTTCCATGACTGTCAAATGGAGGAAGTGGTGGATCCCCCGCGCCATCACCTCCATGGCTCATAACATTAGCCATAAGGTATGCAAAAACAATCCACAATGAAATCATGTCTTGAAATATAAGATTTAGAACATAATGTTAAAATAAGAAGAAAGTTTTATAGTACAACATGAAATATAAGATTTAGAACATAATGCCACGGTTTCTTTTGATTTTCTTAGTAATTTCTTATTCTTATTTCTTATGTCTTGAAATATAAGGTTTAGAGCATAATTTATCAAAAGATTTATCAAAACCTTTTGCTTTGCTATCTTTTTCATTTGTCCATCAAAGTATAATCTAATCTTTATCAAAGTATAATCTTGAGAGATAGAAAGGCCACAGAAACATTCTTTGGATAACATGTCGTAAGATCAAGTTTCAACAATTTGCACATGACAAGATTAATTGAACCCATGTATACGAGTTTGTAAGAGAATGTGGCATATCTAGATTAAAGATCTACTGTAACTAAGCTAGGTATGACTGTCAAAAGGCCGTCTACAACACTCTTTAAGTTAACTTTTTCAGTAATCGACTCTTTTAAAAAGTCAACAAAAAGATAAGACTTTCATAGATCAATCACAGAGTGAAGTAACACGTAGCGAGTATAACTCACAACACAAACCTACAAGTATAGACATCCGAATCCTTTGAGAAAATGTGTTAACAGTTTCTAGTCACAGACACACTCTGCCTCATGCAGTTACAAAACTAAACATACAAATGATATATGAACTTGTAATACCATGTGAAATTGTATTCTAAAACATATATATTCCACTCAAGCTTCAGTACTGCTTCATTGTTGTAAATTCTTCATAAATGGTTACAACTAAGTGACCTATAACTAACAGTTGTAAACTTGATTACTATTCAATGCTTATTCTTTTCAGGTTAAAGCTAAAAACCAAACAAAAAACTACTAGACAGTAACCAAGTAACCAAGTTTCTTGCATGTTCCATTCAGATCACTCAGTGTAACTACTTATGAAAAATTCCATAACAATTGAACAATACTGAAACTTTTGTAGTGTTTAAACTATTAAGTATGTGTAATTTTAGTGAAACAGCATTATTACTTGTTACTATTGCATGCTTTTCTCCCCCGATTTGTGATGTTTAATCAATTATTAGCCAAATCATTACATAAATTTTTCCATCTGATCCAAAAACTTAGATGAATGCAAACCCAGCACATTCAATTGCCCTATTTCATTAAGATCAACAGAATCCCACTACAAACATAAAGTGAAAATCATGGAAATAACGATGAAATCAGGTTTGTAAAGATAAAATCAAACAAAAATGCATACTGAATCCCAAATTTAAATCCTGAAATTAAATGAAATGTGATCATTGTTTCAAATAACACAACTAAGCAACTTGTCTATACACAAATTACTAAACAATAAATTTCAAATCCTGAACAACTTGTTACACGACTATTATAACCTAAATAATCTAATTATTAAGCATTATTAACATATTAATTTTCAACCAACAAAACACCTAAACTAACATCCAATTAATAAACATTATAAACAAATAATTTAACAAATAACTTGTATAACTAAATTAAAGATTCACACAACTAACATAACCTAAAAATTCGTCTAATAACACAACTAAATCAAAAATTCTATCTAAATAATGTTTCAACACAACTAAAATCAAAAATACATACTAAATCCCAAATTTATACCTAAATAATTCACCCAATAACACAACTAAATCAAAAATTCTACCTAAATAATGTTTCAACACAACTAAAATCAAAAATACATACTAAATCCCAAATTTATACCTAAATAATTCACCCAATAACACAACTAAATCAAAAATCATACATACCTAAATAATGTTTTACCACAACTAAATCAGACATTCATCAAAATCAAAATTTATACCTAAAATCAGTGGTGGTGGTGGTGGGTTGCAGCAGCGGTGGTGGGGCTGGAGGGTTGCAGCAGCGGAATGCAGTGGTGGTCGGCGGTGTTCGGTTGTTTGTGGTGGTGGATCGGGTGGTGGATCGGGTGCCACGGCAAGAGGAGGAGAAAGGGGGCGGTGACCGGAGGGGGAAGGGGTCGGCGGCAAGAGGGGGAGAAAGGGGGCGGTGCTCGGCGGGGTGACCGGCCGGAGGTTGGTGCTCGGTGGGGGTGGTGCTCGGCGGCTCGGCGGGAAGAGGAGGAGAAAGGGTCTCGATCGTGTGGTGGCCGGAGGGTGGTGGCCGGAGGGTGGTGGCCGGAGGGTGGTGGCCGGAGGTGGTGGCCGGAGGGTGGTGGTCGGAGGGTGGTGGTCGGCGGCGGCAGCAGAGAGTGTGGAGGGAAAGAGATGGAGGGAATGGAAATGTGGAGGGATCGAAGTCCACTATCTCGCTGGTATATTTTTAACCAATAGCGGCGACATGTCGCCGCTAATAGTGTCGCCGCTATTGGTTAGTACGACCAATCCTTGTCCGTTAGATCTGTTGCACGATCAACGGTCAGAGATCTACTTGAAAAATTGGAAACGGATCAACGAGCAATAGCGGCGACATCGTCGCCGCTATTGCTGTCGCCGCTAATGCTCCAGTCGCCGCTAATGCTCCAGTCGCCGCTACTGGGGGCGCCGTTATTGCTGCCATTTCTTGTAGTGATACTATTTTGATTTGATTGTTTGAAATAGTTTTGTTAGCAAATGATTGAGATTGTTTGAGAATATTGATTTCATTATTTTAACCGACAACATCAAAGTACGCATGCTAGATTCTATAAATCATGTGATGCCATTGTTTCAAGTATGAATGTTGGGTTTTTGGTGATCACCTTGATAATATTGGTCTCGCAAACTCGTTGGACAATGTCTCAAATATGTACAATCAATGCTATGGAGAATCTCTGGAACGTCATGTTGATTTTCATTTGCAGCATAGAAACTATAATATTTTGACTAATTAGTGTACGTAAAAATTATTTACCGTATAAAATAGCATTGCAAATATTCTAGGCATTCTCCTGATGTCCTAATAGACATAAATAAATATTTGTTAAAAAAATCCACCTGGAAAATTCTCGGTTGTGATGTGATGATTTGTTGATGTGCATTTCTATTATGGGGTGAAACAATTTTGCATTATTGTGTCAACCCATTTTTGAAACCATTCAAAATCAACATATACATCCCCAATACTTTTTAGAAATAAATCTTTTGACATCCGTGATCTTGATCTAAACGTTTCTCCATCATATTTTAACTCATTGACAAAGTAATATTTCACTAGAACCTTATGAGCCTTTACACAATGACGATACACATACTTTTACAATGTGCTACATCTTAAAGTTCGGATGTGCATGTCGACAACCTTGTGAAGAAACCAAACCCCTATGCATTCAAATGAATCGGAACCAGTTGAAGATTATGATGGAAGAATAACATTATATCTTATTTTTTGAGTAGATGAATATTTATAGTAGTAGAAAAGTAGACAAAGATAATGTAAAATTAGTTGGATAAATGTTAATTTTTAGTGCTAAAATAATTAAATTTCTTTTTTTAAAAAAAAACCCCTAAACGGTCACATGTAATCAATATTGTTGCCGTTGTGGACGTTGGGTTTACTAGGTTCATAAACCCGCCAACATAGCTGAAGTCACTACCCGAAGAAGATGCCGCAGTGTTTCCACTTACCTGCCGAAACCCTAGCTCAACTCAAACTATCCTAAAAATTAATAAACACCTGAAGCCTCACATACATAAGGTTATCAAGTCACACTCGATTTCTAACAAATAATAAACAAAAAGCTTGTAACCTGTTAGTATCATATTGTGTTTCTGAATTCTTGTTTCATAGTATATATTTGATAGAATTAAGAGTATATTTAGATAGCGAATTTTTCCTCCTATAAAACCTAATGAATTTGTATGATTTCGTAAGGTTAGACCAGAAGCAACTCCGTTAGCTTTTACCTCAAATCAATCCATGTAACGTCAATTTATTATACGCCACGCAATTCTACAAATTACGTGCAATAGAAGATTCCGGCGAATCTTAGAGCAATCATCATCCACCATCTCAATTCTTATTTTTTTTACGGCAAATATAATATATATCTAATAAGAAAAAGGGGCTAGAAAGTAACTAAAAATCACAACATTACAGGAAACATAACAAAACAATACAAACCAGAAGGAGAAAAATCCTAAAAAATGAAAAAGAACAGCATCAACCTGGGTCAAAATGCAGGTTGCTTAGCCCCTTTGTATTGCAACGATCCGTGGAAACGGCTTCCTCACAAAATGTGAGGGAAAGACCGCGTACATCTTCCCTTAAATGGGACGGATCCTCACTGGATCATGCGAAAACACGGGAGCTCTTTGCAGCATCAGATACGCCCAATTCTTAATTACACCAAAGGAATCAATCCAATTTAATTCATCAAATGCAAATTGCAACAATTATTTACATCAAATTGATTTCTATATAAACCCACTTGTACTCTCACCAATTTCTAATAAAAAAAATTCCTAAATCAAAAGCCAACACCTATCCAACGCTTGATTTAGTTCTAACTTTACTAATCGTTTTAGGGTCTGATATACACCCTCTGCCAAGTATGTGTGTACTAGATTGTCACAACCAGTAATCGGTAAATTAATGGTGTGTGATCTCGACCTTCGTCACCGGAAAATCTCGAGCTTTTTTCGCCGGATGTGGGCTTTCAACCTCATCGTCTCCGGCGAGAAACTCCGGCGACACAGGGATATTCAGATCAAACCCACGTTTACTACCAGTGGATCCAACGCCTTCCGACGACGTCATCCCACTTCCGGCACGACCACCGCCGATCACACCGTCATAGTGCCGCCTCTTGTGACCACCCAACGCTTGTCCGCTGGCAAAACACCGGTGACATATAGAACACTCATGGCCCCTCCCACCACCGTCAACCCCACTACCGGCGGCGACGGAGGCGGCGGCAGTGGTGGTTGAAGTCCATTCTTCAGGTTCTGCTCCGGCGCCGGCGGGGTTGTTTTTCCGGTGGCTAGCTTTATGCCCACCGAGAGCTTGATAAGACCCAAAAGTTTTATCACACAAACTACACTTGTAAACGATCGCCTCCGCTGGCCGTTGATTCTCCGGCTCCGTCGGCGTCGGTGGCGCTGGCTTATTATCACGGTGGCCGCGGGAGAGGAGGATGAGGCAGAAGGCAAGATACTCGTCGTCCGACGGTGGTTGATCGAAACGGTGACGTTTTGATCTTTTGCCTTTGGTAGATGAGTGTAGGTAGTTGAGGTGGTCGCCGGAATCTCGCCGGAGAAAGGCTGTGGTGGCCGTTGTCGGAGAATTCAAAGCTTCAACCGCCATTATATATATAGAGAGAAAGAGAGAGATAGAGAGTTGGTGGTTGAGTGGAGAGAGTGGTGGTGAGTGGAGTATATATATTGGTGGATATACACATGTTGTGTGTTTATTATGGATTAATTAGCGGCGATCATTATTTATATTTATTGTTATGTTAATGTTAATTATTACTTAATTACACAAATGTGATTTACATGATTTACATGATTTTGTTTCGTGGTAATGTTAGATTCTGGCATCAGCTTTTGTTAGGTGAGCAGTTGAGTTAGGCTGAATGACTTAATTGCATTTTAACTTTGAAAAATTACGATGGCTAGTTATGTAATTTCATTAACAAATAATTTAAAAAATAACAAACAAAATCTTAGCGGTTCTTTAGTCCACACTAGTGCAACACTTCCAACCACCTCCGGGCACCAACCTACCGACTGCTGTCATTAACTCATCATTGACTTATAACAAATGTTTTCGTAACCGAACGAGACAGTGAACCAGACATCTTACCGATTATATGCGACAAAGATTAGGTAAGACAAATAAGTATTATTATACATATGGTAATATGTTTATAATAATAGTAATAATAATCATAATCATAACTATAATAACAATAATTATTATAAAAATAAAAATAATAATAGTAATAGTAATAACAATAATAACAATAATAACAATAATAACAATAATAATAATAATAATAATAATAATAATAATAATAATAATAATAATAAAATAGTAACCATCATAATAATAATTATAATAAAATACTAATAATAATATAAAAATATCTTTAATAACTACATTATTATAAATAATAAAAAAATATAAAATATCAGAAAACACTCTATGGCGATGACATGTTGTCGCCATAGGTGTTCCATGTCGTCGCCATAGGTGTTCCATGTCGTCGCCATAGATATTTCATATGCCGCGTGATTATCCCGCCAATAATTTGGAAAAAAATTAAAAAAAATAAAAACCCTATGGCGACGACATGTCGTCGCCATAGGTGCAGTATCTATTAAATCCGGGATACAACATTATCACTTTCACTTTCCCAAACCCAAATCCCACCCACCACAAGCCTTCGTCTCCGACGAAAATAACCAAAATCCGTCCACCACCATCATTTCTAGCCACCACCACCGTCTCTAGTCGCTACCACCACCACCTCCATCACCCCCATTACACCTCCCATCACACCCTACCAAGAATGAATCATCTTTAGGTTGCACCACCACCATGTTCCTACCACCATGACTACCACTCCTACCACCACCTCCGTTCATGTCTCTCTAGGTTTTTGTATCATTATCTCACCACCATCGCCACCGACAACATCTCATTATTATCATTTTTATTAAGGTTTTAAGGTGTGTATATTGTCTATTTCATTAGTTATTTAAATATTTTGATTTGGTTCTTGTTTAGTAGAATGAAATGATAATATGTTGATCTATTTGATTTTGTTCTTTTTTGATTTGGTTAATGATATGCTTTTAAGTTAAAATAGTTATGTTTTGTAACTTGTTTTAGGATTAATGGTAATTAATTTAAAATTGTTATTTTTATAGATTTAATGATGACGAAGATGATCATGATGACGAAGATGATCAAGAAGAAGAAGATGATCAAGATGACGTAAATTAGATGTTGTGTGTTTTGTAAAAAAAAATGCGTACATTGGTTATTTTATTTAAATGCATGTGTATTTAACTTGAATTGTAAAATGATTATCTTTTAGGTATTAGTAATATTAGCTTTCATTTAGTTCATAAATATGTTCACGAAACCAAAAATATTAGGAAAACCTAGAAAATATAAAAACAATTTATAAATTAAATATTACAAAAACCTGAAAAATATAAAAACAATTAAAATTTCTAGGCTATGGCGACGACATGTCGTCGCCATAGAGTTTTTAAATTTTTTTATTTTTTTTTATTAAGATAAAAAAAATTAGTTGGACCTACGGCGACGACATGTCGTCGCCATAGCCTGAAAAATAAAATTATTTTTAATTTAAAATACAATATGAAAATTTTGTGCCGACAACTTTGTGGCGACAACATGTCGTCGGGATAGAGCTCTATGGCGACAAGGGTTTTGACGACGACTCAAAATAAGCTATAGCGAAAAGGCTGTGACGAGTAGGTCTATGGCGACGACAAACTGAACCTATGGCGACGACAAATATCGTCGCGATAGCCCTTATTTCTTGTAGTGCTAGTAGAAATATATACAGACCAATGATCGGAATGAATACTATAATAATGGGGATATAGTTGGATAACACTAATAATAATAATAATAATAATATAATAATAATAAAATAAATAATAATAATATAATAATAATATAATAATATAATAATAATAATAAAATAATAATAATAATAATAATAATAATAATAATAATAATAATATAATAATAATAATAATATAATAAATAATAATATAATATAATAATAATAATAATAATAATAATAATATAATAATAATAATAATAATAATAATAATAATAAAATAATAATAATAATAATAATAATAATAATAAATAATAATAATAATAATAATAATAATAATAATAATAATATAATAATAATAATAATAATAATAATAATAATAATAATAATAATAATAATAATAATAATAATAATAATAATAATAATAATAATAATAATAATAATAATAATAATAATAATAATAATAATAATAATAATAATAATAATAATATAATAATAATAATAATAATAATAATAATAATAAATAATAATAATAATAATAATA
>JABSNV010000368.1:0-57500 GCA_024085815.1 Flaveria linearis | reverse complement strand
ACGTTAAAATGCAGCACAATTTCACCTAATTTGTTTTTTTTATAAAAAAAATATAGCAATACTATACTCAATTTAAAGAGAAAAAAATATTTGATTTTATGGTGCAATTTTTTTAAAAAATAATCCAGCATGAAAAAGTTATAAACGTTTAAAAAAATTAGGGGAAATTCAAAAAGTCAATAAAAGTGGTTACATACCCAAAATACCCTTCCATTTTTTTATTTATAACATTATCATATTAGACATTGATTAAAAAATGGAAGTCTAAGATCATTTCTTACCCTTTTTAGGCAAAATTTATATTTTAGTAGAACCTCTCCCTATATATATACATACATATATATATATATATGTATATATATATATATGTATATGTATATATATGTATATATATGTATATATATTTGTATATATATATATGTATATGTATATATATGTATATATATGTATATTTATATATATGTATATATATATATGTATATATATATATATGTATATAGAGGGGCATTCAAATAAGAACCATTTTTTTGTCAAAAACCAAAAGAACCAATATTGACCATAGATCTTGTTGATCAATGGCTCTAAATAAAAGGGGCAATTCAGTAATTTTAGGGAAATTAAATTTGGTGGAAGAATGAAGTAAAGGGTAAAATTGGAATTTCAATTTTAATATAAGAAACCGCTCTTTAGATTAATCAGGGCTCCACTTCATTGGTTGTTTCTCAACAAATAAAACTCTCGATTATTTTTTTTGAAGAACACAATCCAATTGCAAAGATCAATCGATGTAAGTTGAGATTTTATTGAAGAGCATCTCATCGAATCAAGCAACAGACATCGCAAAAACCCAATCGGTATGTTTCTTTGCATTAGTCTGAATGTATGATTTTTCAAAGTTGTATGAAGTTCTAGGGCTAAAATTATTTTGCAATCTACCTTGTTTTAGGGTTGTTTACTACTCGATATTTGATGTTGATGTTCGTGACCAACAATTTTCACTGTTAGTAATCTCTTCTCTGTAATAGGGAATTGGTTAGGTATGAAAGCTTGAGGACCCCTGTTAGAAGCTTTGAATGTGAGGTTCAGTTGGTTAAAGATCAATAATGTTGAACTGTAATTTTCAAGATTTTGATCTATTTGCTATTTTATGTTGATTTGTATACATTATAGTATGTAGGAAGATTCAAGATAGAGATCGGCTCTTCTTAGTTTCCAAATGCCTTGAATTTTTTAGTATCAACATTGTTCCTCACTTTTGAATGGAGTAGTGGAAAAGTTTAGTAGGCTACTGGAAAAAGTTGACCTATATCTGTTAACTGACACTGATGCGTATTAATTTCTAAGATATGAGCATTAAGATTGTTTTCTGATAAATTTCCATCTTTTATGATTTTCTTTAAATCTTCCACTTGATTCAATAAATGATTTAATATATATCAGGATGTGTTGGGTATTGGCATTGGTTTTTTTTCTTAGAAATTGTTCAAATCGTTTTAACTGTTGAATTACCTAATAAATTTCTTCCTGGTTTGTTTTTAATTGCAGTTGTTGTCGAGAATCGGGATGGAAGCATATGTGCTCTATTAAAGATAAGACTCATATTCCAATCAAATATGTAAGCATTCATTCTCCTATATAAAAATTGTGTATTATATTTATGTCTTACTATATAATTTTATGATTATGTCTTTTTTTGTTTTCAAGCGTGAAATATTAGAAAGCTATCTGGAGTCGGTTGGTCATCCTTCGAGCAAAACATCATAAATGCATAGATTTCTCAGCCAGAATTCTCTTGGTGCACAAAAACACATGAATGATTGTGAAATTTTCTAATGAGGCACATGGAATTTTTAAAGGAATTACAAAGAACTGGGTCAATGTGTTAGATGATGAAGGAAGGAGACAAAAAACACAGCTTAAATGTCTGAGTGTAAGTATGTTGCGAAGATCTCCTGTCGGAAATCAATATCCACAGGGAGGAGGTGATTAGCGCGGCCGAGCGAATTTGGGAGGAAATGCTAGTACTTAAGGAAAATGCAAGAGTTAAAAAATTAGCTGCATCTGGGGCTAAAAAGAAACGAGGACCTCTTCTGTTGTTGGAAGGCCGTCAAAACCAAAGCAGCGCAAGGCTAAGTGAATCAACCTTTTAGTGTACTGATACTAAATGCACATCTGTCGTAATGTTTTTACTATTGTTTATTTAGGCCATGTATTTTGGGCGGTTAATGTTTAAACTAGGTTTTGTTAATTTAAGTCATCACGTGTCCCTGATGTTTATATTTATATATAGTTGGTTCCCCTGTCTGTTAGTTGGATGGTTATGTTTGTTTCAATGTTTTATCCTACTTATACTTGGTTATATTAGGTTTTATCAATTATGCATTAACACATTTATGCATCGGTGCATATATATACAACCAAGCAATTATGCACATCCACTGTTTTATCTAATTCATCCAATCAATTTCGTACAAAATCTCATACTCATATTATTTCTTATCTAGATCGGTTATGATGACATGTCTTTTTTATTTGTTATGTACTTGCAAAATTTTATCAAGATGGATATGTTGCATATGCAGCAACAAAGAAAATGGGTCTATTGCTTACTTTTTGGTTATCTTTCTGAAATGATTATACTATTGACGTTTTACCCAAAAAAAAGATTTATACATGGTTTCTTGATTTTTAACCCAATTGTATTGTATATTACTCACTACACTTGGTTTTTTTTTTGATTTAGGTCTAGTTTAAACCTTTTACGTTAAACCCTTGTCTCATGTATATATGATGTGTTTTTTCATACCAATATGTTATCAATCACTTGGTATCGTTAAATTTATTCATATGTATTCAACATTTACATGTCCCTGAGTGTGGGTTGTGTACCTTCGTATGCCTTTGATATCTTTAATCATTCATGAACTATTTTATTGAATGGTTAATCTAGTAGTGTAAAAAGATAATCAAGATAACAGAGGATAATTGAGTAAATTTTATTCCTTTTAACAGAGGATAATTGAGTAAATTTTATTCCTTTTAACTATTTGTCTTTCTTTTATGCATTAAGGCATTTATGCATTGATGCATTAATTCAATATCCTCATTAATCCAATCTTGCAAATTATACTAAAATACATCCCCGCAAACCATTTTCATCTTTTGCATACGTCTAATGTAATCATTCATATTCAAAGGTAGCAAGTATACAGAACATTAAATTCCCAATTAAAATTGCTAATAAAAGGTTCCATTGCACGAAGAAATTTCATCAAACATTCCTAAAATCCAATACGTTGAATGTTGAATAAAATTCACCAACTACAGGCTTTAAGTTTGTTGGTACTACAGGAAGCCAATACGTTGAACCATTTGGGGAGTAAATAACATTTGGGTCACTAGCTTTGGAAGCCTCCTTATCACCTGTGATAACATAAAAGCGTATACATAATGATATCAGATTGCGAACCATGTTTTTAACATCCATTTTCATTAAACAGTTGAATCAAGTTTTCCAAATTTCAATATGAATCATTATTCAATTTAATATCTTTATAACATCCAGTTCTTAAACTTTCATCATCCTCTAAATATCAGTTGTATAAAATATGTGAACCCATATATATTTTAACCATAATGTAATAGCTTTGCCATTCTAACAAAGTAATTTTCATATGTTCCAATTTTTTCACTACTTGTATGCATAGAAGCATATTTTTGCTAAATCTCCCTAATGTCATTCATATACGATTAGAACTTTGATCAACATATAAGCCATTCCATAAATAATTATCCGCATATTATTAATTCTGGACATCATTAATAACTGGATGCATTCATAATGATATGAACTTCTTATTAATCATAATATAATTTGCCAAGAACGGGTTAACATATTCCAATAAAGTAACATACCTGCTTCATCCCAATTTTTTATCAACAAATCTCATTTTTTATAATTTGCATACAATTAAAGTACTGCGTTAAAAAACATTTAAGCAATACTGATTACATTTATATTATTCTTGGTATGCTCAATTTTGGTTTTATACCTCATATAATCATTTTTTTGTACCTCATACCAAACCAAAATGCCATTTTTGGTTATGTGCATATATGCATATTTTTCAACATACCTTTCTTACAGTGATGGTTTCCAATCCACAATTAGAATTACCTGTCTATAATCGAACATGTTGGAGTTCTCCACACCAATTGATTTTTTTCATCGGATATTATACTATATTTAGTATCCATATTATCTTATGTAGCAATTTATGTTGAAATGATCAAGAATACCTGGGTCATCCCAGTTAGCCAATTTCTCTAAAGTTGCGTCATTATTTCTGTCATCTTCATGATCTTCCATTCTGTAAAAGCCATCTCCTTCATCAACGGGCTCCGTCATTACTCCATTTTCTTCATCCTGATAAGCAGAATCCATCGTATGTAAACTTTGCTTCGAAGATCGCGAATTCGGTTCGTGGTTGTCTTCAATTATATCATCATTTCCCCCATCTTCATATGTTTCTGATATCCCAACATCATTATAGATGTTTTTCCTGTTCGTAGACTGCAATTTGCTTCGGATTTCTTTTTCCATTTCTGATTTTGATTGCATCCCGCAAACTTCATTGGATTTTGTCCTGAAACCAACATTTCGATCTGCAAATTCTGCAAATAATCAGTTGTTGTTATCATATAATTATATATATAATGATGGAACAATAATCGGTACCCATGACGTCTTTTGCAAACCAGCCAATTTCACAGCAGGATCAATTTGTTTATGATTTTTGTATATCTATTTCTCTGTCGTAAACCAGGGCATTCAATTGGAAAATTCTGCCGATGCTTCATGGAAAAGGAGGGAACAGTGGATTCCCAACCCACTAACAATTTTCAATTCTCCAAATTACCAAATTATCCTTTTTAGATTTTTTGTTTATATTTAATTAAAAATATTTTAAAAAAATCTGATTGGTGGGCTCTAGTTTCTTTAGTTTTTTCCAAAAATATGGTTTTCATTTGAATGAATCCCTATATATATATGTATATATATATATGTATATATCTATATATATATATATATATAGAGAGAGAGAGAGAGAGAGAGAGAGAATATTCTAACACCAATTTTTTTTGCTTTTATATATTTTTATCTTTAAATTAGTTTAACTGTATTTCATTGATGTCATTTAGGGTAACGATCGAACTAGAAATATGCAAAAGAAATTTCCTTTGAATTAGTGAAGAAAATGCAATACTTGTCCGATAAAATTGACACATCACACAACTAGAAATTAAGCATGAACTATATGGCGTAAGTTCGTTAAGTACACTGCAACGGTGACATTAATGTGATTAAATATATAAACTAAACTTATGAAGTTGTGATAACTCGGCTCTGAATATCAAAATACTGATAGAAAATAATTATACAATGGTATCAATGTTACTTAGATAAGTATTGGTTGCATTTTTCATCGTATAAACACATTACAGTTCAACCGATATAACTTACGATACCCAAAAATACCTATTTTAATTGATATCTATTTTTAAGAAAATGTATACTGAACATTAGGTAAAATTAATTACGATCACAAGTTATTTTAAAAAAGAAAATTATCAAAGAAAAGTTATTGAAGAAAAAATAAATTAATTAGTAATAAATTAATGGGTTAGAAGCATATATCATATATACTATAAAAGTAAACTTAAAACTTTTGAATTGAAGGCGTAAAGTTTGAAATCTTGCGAGGGTAAAGTGGAAAATTTTGTCGTAAAAATTAATGAAGAGATATGGTATCAGCAACTATCATTGGTGTTAAACCTTCAACCAAATTAATGCGCACTTATAAAGATGGTTCAATGTGACAAACATGAGGTGTGTGTTAAGTAGTGGCCAATGAGATTGAAGCTTTCAACATCAAAATAGTTACTTTGGTGATAACAACATTCCTTTCCTATTAAGTGACCTCACACAAAGAATGAGAGCACTCGTTTACAAAAAAAAACGTACCCTCTCTTTTGTTTTTTTTCCATTAGCACAGAGAAACGATTCGTGTTCTAACGACTAACATCAAGAGCGATAATAAGGAGAATCTCCTTCCTTTCTAGTTAGGAGATTTGAAGTTGATAATCCTGCGTTCACACCCTAGTAGTTGCTCTCTATCGCACCAGTTTTTCTAGAATTCTAGCAAGCATCACCATCGTTAGACTTATCCTTTGTTGCACCGAGGGCATATTGAATTATGAATTGTAGGTTTGTGTATTGATAGACTACTAAAGCTAAATTAACTCATTTCTATTGTAAAAAACTATGAACAATAAAAGGGTTATTATAATTATAATTATAATAACTACATATAATCCTTATTTTAGATCGTGGTTTGTGAAGCGGATCGATATGCACATGATTTTGTTTAAAATTTAGACGTTACAATTAGAAGGGATTGTGGAACTACATGTGGGAGGAGTACATTGTGATGTCATATGGTAGATTAGGATATTAGCCACAACACAAGGTAAGGGGGATAATAAAGAATGGTAATGATCAATTGATTTTTACAAGAATACAAAAGGCCTATAAATACAAAAGGTTAGGCATCTATGAAGGAGAGAAATACTCTTCTTTACTAAAATATACATTGACTAAATAAATGTAATTAAGGTGTGGGATTGACAGGAGGATTTCGATCCTTGTGATTTGATCTTTCCTTATACCCCCGGTCAATGCAAGACGGAGGTGATCCAAGACGAAGCATTGCTTTAAATTTTTCAAACAACGGTTTTGGGAGACTTTTGGTGAAATGTCGGCTACTTGTTTGTCCGTGGAGATGAACTTGGTGTGGAGCCTTCCGGAGGTAACCAATTCACGGATGAAATGATAATCGATGTCAATGTGCTTAGCTCTTTTATGTGAGATAGGATTTTGACTTAAGAATAAAGCACTCTTGTTGTCACACAATAATGTTGGACGTCCCAGTGGTAGAGCGTGAAGTTCCCGAAGAAGGTTGGTTATCCAAATGATCTCTGCGGCCGTATTTGCCATTGCGCGATATTCCGACTCACAACTTGAACGCGAAACCGTAGGTTGCTTCTTAGCACTCCAAGAGACTAAATTTCCACCTAAATAGATACAATAGCCATAGGTGGATCTTCGTGTGTCGATACATCTTGCCCAATCTGCATCTGAAAAACCTAATAAAGTAGTGTTAGGAGGTCGGTCAAATGTGAGACCATGTGCTAAAGTGCCTTTGACATAACGAAGAATCCTTTTTACTAGTCGAAATGTTCGGTGGTGGGTTTATGAAGATATTGGCTGGCTTGGTTTACGGCGTAGGAGAGGTCAGGACGGGTAATAGTGAGGTATTGAAGAGCGCCTACAAGAGACCGATAGAGAGTGGGATCATGAAACGATTGGCCTTGGGAGTTGAAGACATCTTTGGATATGAGTGGAGTGGCGACTGGTTTGGAGTCTAGCAAGCCGACTCTTGAGAGAATGTCATAGGCATACTTGGATTGATTTAAGAAAAGACCGGTTTTTGTGTGATAGACCTCCAAACCGAGAAAGAAACTGAGTAAGCCAAGATCCTTAATTTTAAATTCCTTGTTTAGACAAGAGGTGAAGTTGGTAATGAAAAGTTCATTATTCCCGGTGATAATGATGTCGTCAACGTAAACAAGGAGATAAATTAAGCTACCTTGACGATTGTATACAAACAAGGAGGGATCGGCTCGACTGTTTTGAAAACCACGATAATGAGAAATGAGCTTAAGCGATGAAACCAAGCACGTTGTGCTTGTTTTAAGCCATATAGAGCACGGTTTAGTTTGCACACGTGGTTTGGTTTTTGGGGATCTTCAAAACCCGGAGGTTGTTCCATGAAGATTGTTTCGGTGAGATGTCCATTTAAAAACGCATTGTTGACGTCTAATTGACGTAGATTCCATTTGTTAATGGTGGCGAGACTAAGGACAACTCGGATAGTGGAAGACTTGACAACCAGACTAAAGGTGTGAGAGAAATCAAGGCCCGGTATTTGTGTAAAGCCTTGAGCTACGAGTCTAGCTTTGTAGCGATCTAGAGATCCATCGGATTTATATTGATTCTATAAATCCATTTAGACCCAATGATATTGGTGCTAAAAGGGCGGGGAACAAGTGTCCAAGTTTTATTTTCATGTAGTGCTTTGAGCTCATCATGCATGGCTTGAGTCCACTTGTGATTTTTAGAGCGGTTTTGATGCCTTTTGGTACATGAGAGGAGAAGAGAGAGTGATGTAGTTGATGAGTAGAGACTTGTGAAAGATCGGCATAATGTTTGGGTTTAAAAATGCCATCTTTCGACCGAGTGGTCATGGGGTGGTGATTTATGGGTTGGTTTTCGGTCATGGGGTGGGAGGTGTTAGTGGATGCGGAAGTAAAATTAGGAGGTGGTAAGTTGATTGGGCTTGGAGATGGGTTTAGAGAAGTTGTGGAAGGTGTTGAGGGTATGGGGCTGGTTGGCGTAGTGGAGGGAGGTGGGCTTACGGGTTCTGGACTGTTTGGGCTTAGGGTTTTGGGCTGAAATGGGCAGAAGAAGTGGGGCTGGAAGTAGTGAGTAGGCTGTTGAGGGGTGGTGGTTGTGTGTGGGCTAAGACATCATCACAGAAAGGAGGTTTATTGTTTTGATGGCTAGAAGTAGTAGGTGGTTTAGATAATGGAGTTTGTTGAGGGAAAGGAGTGGGTATATTTTCTTCAAAGTTTGTAATGGGTAAGTCTGTGATATTAATGGTTGTCGAGTTGGTTTGAAAGGGCAAGACATCTTCATCAAATCTTGCATGTCTAGTTGTATAGATACGACCGGTTGTTGGTTCAAGACATCGAAAACCTTTATACTTAGGACTATAACCGATAAAAATGCATGGGCACTCCTTGGTTGAAGTTTATTTTTTGTATAGTCTCTAAGATAAGGAAAGACACGACAACCAATACTACGCATATTAGAGTAGGTTGGTGTTTGTTTAAATAATATTTCAAAAGGTGATTTGTCTTCAAGAAGTTTTGTAGGAAGACGATTGATAATGTAAGTGGCGGAGGTGAAGGCATCAAACCATAGGTCGGGTGGTGCATTGGCATTGAACATCATAGCTAAGCCGGTTTCAGTGATGTGACGGTGTTTTCGTTCCGCCCTCCCATTTTGTTCACGTGTGTGAGGGCATGATAGTCTATGATGGATTCCAAATTGTTGAAAATACGTTTGCACTTGGTGATTTGTAAATTCGGTTCCACCATCACTTTGAAAAACTTTGACATTAGATGAAAATTGGTTTTGAACAAATGTCAAAAAAGTTATGAGAATGTTTGGAAATTCGGATTTGACTTTTAGTGGATAGAACCATGTAAACCGGGAGTGGTCGTCAATAAAGATAACATAATATCGATAACCATCAGTTGATGGCACTGGTGCGGGTCCCCAAAGGTCGCAATGGACTAGGTCAAAGACATGTTGTGCTCGTTTAGGATTGTCAATAAATGGTAAATGTTTCGCTTTTAATAATTCACAAGAGTTGCATAAGCCCGGTTTGGGTAACAAAGACGTAACAAAAACATGACCACGTTTATTTAAAATTGAAATTGTGTCAAAGGAAACATGTCCTAGGCGACTATGCCATTTATTGAACGATGCACTAAGATGCGATGCAGAAAGCGCAGCAACAAGGGACTTGTGACCTTGGGTAAGAACATAAAGACCATTTTCACACGTGCCTCTAGCTAGAACCTCCACTGTTTTACGGTCCTGGATTTGAAAAAAAATCGTTAGAAAATAGAACATCGACCGGTGAATCATTTGTTAATCTACTAATTGATAGTAGATTTTTAGTGAGATTAGGAACAACTAAGACATTTTGTAAAGGTATTTTATTTAAGTTAGTATTCCCAATGTGGGTGACGGGTGACGAGTTTCCATTCCCAAAAGTGACAATAATGTTACCGGTTGGAGATGTGGAATTATTTAAACCATGATTCGAGGTTAACATATGTGTTGTTGCACTTGAGTCAGCAGTCCAATCGGGAGTTTCAGAGGCAACGTTGCATTGAGCATGAAAAGTTGCGGCTAGATTCGCATCAAGTGAGGCCGATTTTTGAGCATAAGAAGCGAGGTGAGGACATGTACTCGCATAATGGCCATCTTTGCGACATAGTTGGCAATGAGGAGGGCGTTTGGAGTAGAGATTCCACGGCCACGAGATGAAGAGGAGCCGCGTCCTCTCCCACGAGATGAGGAGTTGCGATGAGTGTTGTTTTTGTTCGGATGAGCATAAAAGGCCACTTGGGGTGTTTGAGAACCATGGAGTTTCTGGACAAACATTTCTTGATTCTCGGCGTTTGCCAAGAGATCACGAAAAGAAGGAGCCGAGTGAATGGTCCTTTGGGAGGTGGAGAAGTTTTCGAAGGAGACGCCTAGTCCACATAGGAACCAGTGGCGTTTATCCTCATCACTAATTGGATGCCCTATGGCTGCAAGTTGGTCGGCTAAAGCCTTAAACTTCCGACCATAATCCGAAACAGAAGAGGTCCCTTTTTGAAGAGATCGAAGAGAGTCTTTTAGATTGTGAATCCGTTCAGTGGAATAGTGGCTGTATGCCTCGGCGAGGGCTTTCCATACAGCTTGAACTGTTGTAAAGCCAATAGTTTCAGCCATTACTTCCTCAGATAGGGTAGAGTTGATTAAGAGGAGCACTTTTTGGTCGTCGGTTTGCCAGGCTAGGTAGTCGGGATTGGCAACAGATTTGTCATCTGTGGTGAGAGTTTTGGAGGGAGGAGGAGTAGCGCCGGTTACATGTCCGACGAGATTAAGGTATGTAAGGACTGGGGTAATTTGTTTTTCCCATGGAAGATAGTTTGTGGAATTTAATTTTATGTTTATGAGATGACTTAGAGAATGAAGAGGGATGGTGGGAGAGTCAATGCTGGTGGCAGCCATGGACAGAATTGAAACAAAGAAGATGCAGAAAAGGACGATAGAAAGAGACTAGAAAGAGGATCTTGTAATGTTTTTAGGCTGATACCATAAACGCTACCATTGATTTTTACAAGAATACAAAAGGCCTATAAATACAAAAGGCTAGGCATCTATGAAGGAGAGAAATACTCTTCTTTACTAAAATATACATTGACTAAATAAATGTAATTAAGGTGTGGGATTGACAGGAGGATTTCGATCCTTGTGATTTGATCTTTCCTTATAGATAATGACATGTTAGGCTTTTATAATTTGTTTAGTGATCCAGGGAGATGTGAAAGGTTTGTCTCTCTTGAAGTCCAAGGTTCAAACCTTGTTATTGACGTAATTACTAACTTGGTGATACTAACAACTAAACACTAATATGCCGTTCAAAAAAACTACACGCAACTCTAGTTTATTAAGATAACGTCAATCATTAAACCTTTTAACTAACATGATACATCGTAAGCATAAAAAGCATATTAAGAATGATATATATTCATTTTGCATGAGAAATAGTTGTTATGGATTAGCTTCGAATCATTCATGTTTCATATGGTTCTTAATGTATTGGCATCTTCATAAAAGTCGTGTTGTCATCTATATTTATGATTCTCACTTTAGATTAATGTCCGACCTTCTCCCATTCTAAGTTTTAACTTCTAACTACACACGTGTAATATTCTGCCTCAATCCATTGGCCTTGCGCCTTTGGGTTCGATGCATCGTTACTTTTTATATCTCTTCTATGCATTTTGTTTAATACTTAGAATTATATACAAAGTTTGATATGATATTTTTATCACGTGATATAATTTTTAAGAAGCTAGAGAAAGTGCAAATTAAGGAGAACATATTCAAAGAAGATTCTAAAGCGGGTTCGGGAAAGTGCTATAATGAATTGAAACAAGTGGTTTTGCACCATGCATCGATTTGACCACTAATTTTTGATTCGCTTAGAACTTGGCCGGCATGATACTCTTTGATTTATATGAACATTGTGATTGAAAAAGTTTCACTTGTTTATGAAATTATTATTATTTTTTTTAGAAATGTGGAGATGAATAGAAAAATAACAAAAACGTTATATATATAACTAGTTTTGAGTTGAATAGACTTTTGTAGAAACTGAATAGAAATAAGACAAATAAATATAAAGACAAACATTTATAAGAACTATATATGATAATGAACTTGGGAGCGGTCTCTTTATCCTAAAAAATAGAGGTAAGATTTGCCACCATCCAATCCCTCCCAGACCCTGTTTCTAGTGGGATATACTGGGTACGTTGTTTTTGTTGTATATGATAATGAGCTTCAAATCTATCTATTTAGATAACCGGAAATTTACGTTGATGTGGGTGATGATAATGATATGATGGTTCCATTCCTACGACAACCACCAAGCCAAACCCAAAATTCCCCACCCTTTTCTGGAACCCCATGGATTGTAATGCAGTCGCTCATGGGTTGCTCTATGATTACTGAGGTCTGGGGTCACCTAAACTTTATTTTCCTCCTTGTTTCACATAATTCATTGAAATTGAATTTAGAAATGCAACAAATATTCATTCAAAATCATGTTTGGTTGATCATTAGATGGACTTGATATTTAAAAAAATTCTATATTTATTGCAATTCACGTTACTTTCAGTTATCAATGAAATTTTTAACAATTCAATGAAATGTTCAAAATTAACATTTCAATTCTACTAAAAATTTTACCAACCAAATACTAGGCCTGTAAATGAATCGAACGTTCATGAACCATTCATGAATTAACTGTTCGACGGGAAATTTGTTTATGTTTGTTCATTTAATTAAATGAGTGAACACGAACAAAAATGTGTTCATTTAATTAAACGAACTAACATGCAAGGGAGAAGCTTCATAGGGGGCCGGGGGGGGGGGGGGGGCGCCCCCCTTCATTTTTTTCGTTAGTAGTATAAATTTTCAGCTCGATATTGTAAATTTCGGGTCCGGTAGTGATTTTTTTTAATAATATAGAGTCTGCCCTCCCTGAAATAGTTTACTTTCGCCCCCGCCCCCGCTAAGTTTTCGCTCAAACTCCGCCACTGCGAACATGAACATGTATTTTGTTCGCTCATTTACGTTCGTGAATGTTCGCTCATATATGTTCATTTATGTTCGTTAATTTACGTTCATTTATGTTCGTTTGTTTACATTCGTTTATGTTCGTTTGTTTACGTTCGTTTGCTTATGTTGTTTGTTTATGTATTTAGTGTACATATATTTTTATGATTTTTTGGATGAGTCATTATGGATGATTTTTGATGAATCATTACGAATTTTTTTAATAGAATCATATTTTTGAACACCATTAATTACATATGTTTTTTGATGAATTATAATGTGGTAGACTTGTTCGTTTGTGTCATTAATAATGTTTGTTTGTGTTCATTTATGCTTGTAAATTATGTTCGTTTATTTGTGTTCATTTACGTTCATGAACTGTTCGTTTAACTTTTTAATGAACAAACGTAAACGAACACGAATATTTTCATTTTCTTAATGAACAAAATATTGTATTCGATGTATTTGCTCGTGTTCGTGTTTGGTTAAAGTTAATTTGAACAAACACGAACATGTTGATGTTCGTGTTCGTTCGGTTCCTTTACAAGCCTACCAGACATCATATTTATTTCAATAAAATCCATTCCATTTTCAGTTTCAAATTTATTCCTATGACGATGTGAAACGCGGGCACATGTGCTTATAAGCATTTATTAGACACCACTTTCTTAAACATTTCTTTGACATTACTTTTTTTTCATAGATTAATATGAGACAATTTTTTTTTAATTCTTTGAAGTTTACTTCTTTCCTTACTTATCACTATCTTTAGGAACAATGCATATATTGATTTACCCGGAAATAAATTTTTTTTTAACAGCAATTACTATTACTAGAAAATTCACCAAACCTGCACATCACAGAATTCGAACCCCAACTATTTGTTTGAGTAACATATCTTTTACCACCAAGCTATCCCCTTGAGAACATCTACCCGGAAATAAATGATTACAATTTTTTGTTTTTTAACAAAAACAAACTGGAAATTTATAGTTCGCTTGAGGTTTGGAAACTCATCCCCGCTATCATTCCACAATAACCTACCCCTCCTATCTGTGACACCACCACCCTCTCCTCCATTGTCACCAATTTGTTAACAAACTCATGTGTGCACCCACTTCACTCATTACATTTCAAAATAAACATGTCAAATTAACATTTTACCATTTCTTGTACATGACTTTTTACGCGTACAAAAACGAGTTTAAAATCCGTGACCAAACTCATTTATTTCTAAAATTTGTTATCCAAACAATAAATCTAATCAAAATTATCTATATCTACACTCAATGTCCAAAAATTAAATAGTGAAAAGTATCCTAAGCAATTCTATGAAGCCAAATTTGTGGGTGACTTTGACTAAAGACCGGGTCGGAGACAAACAAATCAAACCGAGTAAACCGGCGACAGGGTACATAGAGCCGGTCGGCAACTACTACTTTGTGGGGTAGTGATTAAATGACATCATGATTCATGTATTTAGACTTCACTAACGACGTAACACGCAAGTGGGTTATAGTGGCAGTTAAAAAATAGCTAGATATTAATTCAAAATTAGTTCTGGGATATTCTTTTACTATCTTTAGATCCAAATAGTTTATATCAATGTTTTTAAAATCGGACCGGACAGTGAACCGGACGCCTTACCGGTTCACTGGTCGGACCGGTTCAACCGGTCGGACCGTATATAAGAACCGGATCGTATTTATGTAAAAATTACAAAAAAATAAAAAAATTTATAAAAAAAACGGTTCAACTGGTCCGGTTACCGGTCCGACCGCCGGTTCGACCGGTTCAACCGGTCTGACCACCGGTTCACTGTTAAACCGGTTTTAAGCACCGAACCGGACCGGATTGGAGTCCGGTTCCCGGTCGAAGCGGTCGGACCGACCGATCCGGTCCGGTTTTCAAAACATTGGTTTATATATACAAGATATATAGTTCATTACAAGTTTACTCTTACTACATAATGAGTATCACTGAATGCCACTGAAGGATGGTATGTGATAGTAACGAAGTTCATTGGCGCCCCTGAAAGGGGGTGGGCGACCGTCTAGGGCCCGAAAATTAAAAAAAAATATATTATATATGTATGTATATGTGTGTGTGTGTATATATATTTTAAAACACTATAGGCAATTAACAAACTAATTAACAAACTCAATAGCAATTTAATTATTTTGACCTATTGAAACTTAGGGTTCATTAACATTTTAATTAATTTAGTTCACTACCATTTATTCAATCTAAACTCATTTCAAAAACGGAGAGTCTCACGATTTGCTTTATTAAGTAAATTAGATTATTTTGCTGCAATACTTTTGTTTATTGGTAAATAATTATTGTCATATTGTAGATTTTTTAAATATGGGTTATTTGTTGGGTTTTGTAGATGTTTACCAAAGTCATATTAACCATTTAACATGTAAAACGCAGTTGTGACACCCTAAACCCGGCAGGGCACCGGAGGCACGTCACGCAGTTGGATTAATATTTTAAACACAAATCAGAGCTTTCTATTTACAGCGGAAGACTTTAAACACTATTATATATATTAACCCAACTTTTTAAAACATTTTACATATGATTGTATTTAATTATACATCGCCCTATTTACATTATTAACAAGCCCTAAATCCTATGCCAGCAGTTGCTCCAGGATAGCGTCCTCATCAGCTCATACTTGCTTTCCTCTATTATCAGAGGATCCCTCCTTACCTAGCACACACAACACACTCAAAACATCAGATAAACTGGTGAGTTCTAATTTTCATTAAAACATTAACAACATTTTCACACACACCACAGCTATCTTTTTATTAGCAATATTATAAATTCAACTTTTATCATTATTCTGTCCCACTGGACCTGTCCCATCGAACGTCGGTTGCTCACATCTAGCAACTACCAGTTCCCCATACCCAGTAACGTCGGTTGCCCACATCCAGCAACTACCAGTTACTACACTCAGAAACATCGGTTGCCCACATCCAGCAACTACCAGTTTCTCATACTCGGTAACGTCGGTTGCCCACATCTAGCAACTACCGGTTACCATACCCAGAGACGTCGGTTGCCCACATCCAGCAACTACCAGTCTCCCATACCCAGTAACGTCGGTTGCCCACATCTAGCAACTACCGGTTACTATCTCTCATCCAGTAGGGTGCCAAATAATCATCTAGGGTCGTCACCACAAGATGTTCACAAAGCTGAGTGATCGTCATCACTCCTATCAAACTGTACAGTTTCACACTCAGGCATCTTACCCTAACTGGCCTGTTGAGATTTACATCACATTACCATTTCAAAAATATTTCTTTTATTTATTGCCAATATTATCACATTCACTCACACCCCACACATTCTTTCTTTTAGCACTAGTTTTAATATGTTTTCATTAATCATCACACCCCATCCAACCCATTGGAATCATTACCATCACGTAATGATTAACAATGTTCAGATGACTATCTTTTACACCCTACCTGACCCATGGCAATCATTACCATCATGTAATGATTAACAATGTTCAGGTAATCATTTATTACCCCCACTTTCCCTCTAACAGCTTGACAAACTGTTAGAAACATATCCATCATTACTATCACAATTCTGGTACTAAAACATTCAATTCATTTATCATTATGTGTGTGCTAGCCCGAATGTTAAAACCAAACATTTAAAAAGGGCTTAGAACTCACCTTATCAATTTCCTCACCACAGTCTACACAATCCACGTACACAAGGTAACTAGTCCTTCCTCTAATCAAGGTATATCTAAAGCAATAAACCCTGATTCAGTAAACTTATTCTTAAACAGGCCCTCATGCGATTGAACACTTATGCGAATGAGCATTCATGCGACTGAACCTATGCGGATGAACCATGCGACTGAACCTTCAGTCGTACGACTAGCCATTCATTCGTACGATTGAGTTCTCATTCGTATCCAGTGTTCACTTGTCTTCATTCGGCCTTCTAACCAGGCGACTGGGTTCCAATCGTACGACTGAACCTCCATTCGCACTCAGTCGCACGACTAGACTCTCATTCGTACGACTGAGGCATGCGATTGAGCCCATTCGTCTGGAACAGATCAGCAGCTGTGTTCTTGATGTTTTTGATCCAAACTCACTCAAAATTTGAGTTTTAACCATCCAAATCATACCATATTCAAAACAGATCCTATACATATCGTTTACAATGGTTTCGGACCATTATTTCATTAAAACTTCACAAAAACTTGGATTTGAATTCCTGGATTTTAAATTCAGAAATGAACCAGACCAATTTACTGATTTAAACAGTTTATTGGATCAAATTCAATCATACACACAGGTTATAACATCTCCGGATTAATCCGTGATGTTCAAAACTTACCGAAACGGAGTTTCGCCTAATCAATTTCGTGAGAGCAGGGTTTTGGGTGTGAAGGGGACAAGATGGAAATCTGCCCTTGAACCCCTGCACCGCCCTACTTATCCATAAATTAAACTTAACCGCCTCACCTTCAGTCGCACGACTGAACCATTCGTACGACTGAACTGTGCGACTGAAGCTCATACGCCTACGATTCGTACGACTGAGTCTCAATCGCACATAGGGAATGCGACTGAACACTTAAACACTCAATCAACTCAACTTAATTTATTTAATCATAACTATAATATAATTTACAAGTCCGGATTTAGAAACCGGATGTTACAACTCTCCCCCCCTTAAACAGGTTTCGTCCTCGAAACCAATCATTCGAACAACTGGGGATAATCTCTCTTCATCTCATCTTCTAATTCCCAAGTGAAATCAGATCCCTTTCTATTCGACCACTGCACTTTAACTAAATCAATAGTTTTATTCCTCAGCCTTTTCACCTTTCTGTCTACTATAGTAGTAGGTTTCTCAACATAGTTTAACTTATCATCCACTTCTATATCATCTAACGGTACATAAGCATTCTCATCGGCCAAACACTTGCGCAACTGTGACACGTGAAAGGTTGGGTGGATTCCTTGCAACTGATCGGGTAATTCTAGTTTATAGGCCACTTCCCCAATCCGTTCTATAATGCTAAACGATCCTATAAAACGAGGACTTAACTTTCCCCTTTTTCTGAATCTGATAATTCCCTTCCAAGGAGATACTTTCAACATAACTTTATCTCCTACTCCAAACTCTATATGCCTTCGCCTTTTATCTTCATAAGACTTTTGTCGATCCTGGGCTGCTTTAAACCGAGCTTTGATCTGATCCAGTTTCTCATTCGTAGCCTGTACAATTTCCAAACTGCCCAACTCTTTCTGCCCAACTTCTCCCCAACATATGGGACTCCTACACTTCCTGCCATATAACATCTCATAAGGGGCTCTCCCAATTGTAGAATGATAACTGTTATTGTAGGAGAATTCAACTAATGGCAGATGACTATCCCAGCTACCCCCAAAATCTATAACACAAGCTCGTAACATGTCTTCAACTGTTTGGATAGTCCTCTCAGTCAACCCATCAGTTTCTGGGTGGAAAGACGTGCTGTGTAACAGACGAGTACCCATATCTTCATGAAACTTTCTCCAAAACCTCGAAGTAAAACGTGTATCTCTATCTGACACAATAGACAATGGTACCCCGTGTCGCGTAATAATCTCTCGAATAAATAGTTTTGCTAACTTCTCAGAGTTATACGTCTCTTTAATTGGTAAGAAATGTCCGCTACGTGTCAGTCTATCTACTATGACCCAAATGGTATCATAACCTTTAGCTGTACGCGGAAGCTTAGTTATGAAATCCATTGTCAATTCTTCCCACTTCCATTTCGGGATCTCTAAGGGTTGAAGCTTACCATATGGCTTTTGATGCTCAGCTTTGACCTGAAGACACGTCAAACACCTATTCACATACTGCATCACATTAAACTTCATACCGGGCCACCAATATCCTTGTTTTAAATCCTTGTACATCTTAGTAGCACCAGGATGTATAGAATATCTGGACTTATGAGCTTCATCTAACACCAATTCCCTCATCTTAATCGGAACCCACATACGACCACATTTCGTCTTAACCCCAAAACTATTTTCTTCTAGATCCTTTGTTTGACCGTTCATTCGTTATCGCTTCACGTTCTCTTCTTTCAGTGCTTCTAATTGAGCTTCTCGTAACTGATGCATAAAATCTGGGGTTATCACTAACTTGTATGACTTAACTCGAATTGGAGGGTGTTCATTCTTTCTACTTAACGCGTCAGCAAGCACATTTGCTTTACCAGGATGGTAAAGTATAATCTTTCACCAATTCTAACCATCTCCGCTGGCGCATGTTCAATTCCTTCTGATCAAAGAAATACTTCAAACTCTTATGATCTGTGTAAATCGTACATTTCACCCCATACAAATAATGCCTCCATATCTTCAAGGCAAATACCACTGCTGCCAGTTCTAAATCATGTGTCGGATAATTCTTTTCATGTTCTTTCAATTGCCTGGAAGCATAAGCTATCACTCGTCCCCTCTGCATCAATACACAGCCTAGACCTTGATACGAAGCATCTGAATAAATCGCCAAATCTTCATTTCCATCTGGCAACGACAATATTGGTGATTGGGTTAATTTCTGCTTCAGTTCTTGAAATGCATTTTCTTGTTCTGGTCCCCAAACGTATTCTTCATTCTTCCTCGTCAGTTTCGTTAACGGGGATGCGATTTTGGCAAAATCCTGAATAAACCTTCTATAGTAACCAGCCAGACCCAAGAAACTGCGAACCTTAGATGGCGTCTTTGGAGGACTCCACCTCACTACTGTTTCAATCTTGGCAGGATCTACTAAAATACCTTCTGCACTAATCACATGCCCTAAAAACTGTACCTCCCGCAACCAAAACTCACACTTAGAAAATTTTGCATAAAACCTTTCTTTTCTCAATCTTTCCAACACTTCACGAAGATGGCAAGCATGATCTCCCTCATTCTTCGAGTAGATCAATATATCATCAATAAACACAATTACTGATCGATCTAACATTGGCTTGCACACCCTATTCATTAAATCCATAAAAGTAGCAGGGGCATTCGTCAACCCAAAAGACATAACCAAAAATTCATAGTGACCGTAACGGGTACGAAACGCCATTTTAGATATATCTTCTTCCTTAACTTTCAACTGATGGTAACCCGATCGGAGATCTATCTTAGAAAACCAACTGGCTCCCTGTAGCTGATCAAACAAATCATCTATTCGTGGGAGTGGGTACTTATTCTTTATTGTCAACTTGTTTAATTCTCTATAATCAATACACATACGCATACTCCCATCTTTCTTCTTCACAAACAATACTGGAGCACCCCACGGGGAAGAACTGGGTCTAATGAAACCTCTTTCCAGTAAGTCTTCAGTCTGTTTCATTAACTCCTTCAATTCCGATGGAGCTAATCTATATGGTGGCTTAGCAACTGGCTTAGCACCCGGAACCAAATCAATTCTAAACTCAACTTCACGATCTGGAGGAATACCCGGTAATTCCTCTGGAAACACATCTGCAAAATCTCTAACCACAGGAATGTCTTCTATCTTTCTTACAGACTTTTGGGAATCAATTACATATATCAAATAAGATGCACACCCGCGGCTCATTAACTTATCAGCTTTTATCATAGATATTATTTTCACAGTTGACTCCTCTCTATCACCATATACATTAATTGTTTTCCCATCTGGTGCTCTTAATTGAATTAACTTCTTATTACATATAATATGGGCTTCATGGTTTACCAACCAATCCATACCCAATACTACATCAAACCCTCCTAACACCATTGGATATAGTTTAACAGGCAACTTATATCCTTATAATTTAATATAACAACCATCAATCATATTACTAATCATCACCGATCTATCATTAGCAGTTTCAACTACAAAAGCTACCTTTAATGGTCGAACTTCACATGTAAGCATAGGGCAAAAATCAATAGATACAAAACTTCCACTTGCACCAGAATCAAATAACACATTAGCTGGAATTCCATTCACTAGAAACGTACCTGAAACTACATCTGGCAACGCTTTAGCCTCACTGGCTGTCATAGAATATGCTCGCCCCTTGGCCACACTCGACCCTTCTCCTGACCCTTTCATCGATCTAACCGGCTCAGGCTTTCTAACGTTAATCTTGGACATTCACTACGAATATGCCCCGTTTCTCCACACTTATAACATCTACGAGGGCTTTCATTACATTCATTAGCATAATGTCCTAACCTTCCATATTTAAAACAAGTTCTATTACCAATCATGCATTCACCCTGGTGTAGCCTACCACATTTCCCGCATCGTGGCAACTCATTTCTGACATTCCTCGAAAATTGGCCCTTCCAAACCTGCTTTTCTTTTGAAAACTTGGATTTTCAAATCTTCTCTGCACTACAGGTTCTTCTTGCCTCCTTTTACCCCCATCAGGAGCAACATTATTACCATAAATTTCTTGATACATATCTGCAGCTAAGTTTACCGTTAACTGGTAACTACTCGGAGCAGATGATCTAACCAACTTCCTAACCTCCTGAGGTAACCCATGTGTATACCTCAAAATCTTCTTCTCTTCAGGAACCACTAAATGAGGCACCAACCGCGCCATCTCCTCAAACTTAGACGTGTATTCCCTATGAGACATATTACCTGCCTGAAAATACAGGAAACTCATTTCTATTCGGTCCATCTAGCCTTTCGGACAAAACTTGTCCGATACTAACTTTCTGAATTCAGGCCATAACATTTTGTCAGTAGCCTCCTCGCCTAACGTCTGGATAATCGTATCCCACCAATACAGAGCCTCATCTACAAACGAGTGGGCTGCAAACTTTACCTTTTGATCCTCCCTACACTCACTTAACTTGATCACGGCTTCCATTTCACGAAGCCATTTATAAGTGGCTATCACATCCATAGCCCCAGAAAATCGTGGAGGATTACACTCTTTAAACTGGCTATATGTAACTCCCTTTTTCTCACTAGACCCCTCAGCTTTATCAACATTCCTACTTTCATCAGGTCTAGCTGCATTCAAGGCTTTACGAACCTCCTCAGCAATTGCATTATGGAATTGCTGCCTCGTCATACTAAGCACCTCGGTGCTCTCATCAACATTTCTTTCTGAGGTTCCACCTTGCATTCTTTCACTCTCCCTATCAGCCATAACCTATTAAATAATAATATAAAGTACTCTCTCAAAATAAATAAACCCATGTTATTTATTCATTTCTCAAGTGCATCTTTCATTTAGAAAACCATTCTCTAAATGTATATAGTGTTGATATTTATTTAATTGATCAAATCAAAAAACAAATATTGCAGGTGTTTGTCTAGCTTGTTATTGAGTATGACCCGACTTGGATCATATCACATTAGCCACATCAATTTAATATGTATCTTGGGCAGATCAATTCCTTCAATCTCTCACTTGCACAAGATTCATAGAAGATTGATGCAAGCAGCAAATAACGCCTAGCAACGGTTTGCTACCCCCTAATGTATATGACTAAGTGCCATTCAATAACATCATCCTTTTCAAGTACCTTACTTGAATACGATTTAGGTGAATCAATCATTTATCCTTTTGTTACAGATGTCATGTTAAATCCCAGAGACACAGAATTGTCATTCTCCATTGATTTAACTTTAACAGGCCTTAAACATCTAACTCTTAACGAATAAGAGGAACAAATTCCATCTTGACTACATACGTCTCTCACAATCACCTTATATCACACCTGAACTCAGCCTTATGTACTGCCAATCTTTCAGAACAGCAAAGTACTAAGTCAAAGTACAATACTTGGTGAATATCAAGACCCAATATGTATCTCAGGTCTGAGGATACAATGATATTCGCCTTTACTCAATATCTCTTATGACTAATCACAAAGATTCCATGCAGAAATAATTAAGAGCGGGTCGGTCCAATATCTATATCCCATAGATATCAATGAACCTTGGTAGCAACTTCTTGCTCTATATTCATACCTTATGAATATCAATCAATCCAAGTTCATTATAGTCTTACATTCATAGTTGTTCCCACAAGTATGATCGACTACGGATGTTTAGAATAACTTATTTATTCATGGATTTAAACATGCTAAAATAGAAGAACAAATGAAATTATAACCACATAATTAAGTCAAATAACATAAGTTCCAATATCCAAATACAAAATTTTATCAAGTCCAATCACTAGAATATCAAAGTCCTAAGGCACAAGTATGACTTTCATGCTTTGACCTATCTAGGAGCTTCATGAATGGATCCGCAATGTTTTGATCGGTGTGAACTTTGCGAATACATATCTTTCCCTTTTCAACTTCATCCCTTATGTAGTTGAATCTCCGTTCAATGTGCCTCTTTTGATGAGCACGAGGTTCCTTGATTTGAGCAATCGCACCCTCGTTATCACAAAAGATCTCTAGGGGGTCTTGAATGGTAGCAACGACCCCTAGATCAGCAATGAACTTCCTAAGCCATGCAGCTTCTTGAGCTGCCAATGAAGCGGCAATATATTCTGATTCTGTTGTAGATAGTGCCACTACATCTTGCTTTGAGCTCTTCCAAGAGACCGCTCCTCCATTCATAATGAAGACATATCCCGACTGTGATCAAGAATCATCTCGATCAATTTGGAAACTCGCATCCGTGTAACCCTTTACTACGAGCTCCTCCTCACCAGATCCATATATTAAGAACATATCCTTAGTGTTTCTAAGGTATTTCAAAATACACTTAACAGCCATCCAATGACTATTACCAGGATTCTGTTGATATCTACTTGTCATGCTTAGAGCACATGACACGTCCGGCCTAGTACATATTATTGCATACATGATGGATCCTATAGCAGATGTATATGGGACTCCATTCATTCTTTCTTGTTCAACCTTTGAACTAGGGCATTGAGATGAGCTTAATATAGTCCCCTTTTGAATAGGTACAAAATCTTTCTTAGAATTCTCCATCTTGAACCTTTTCAAGATCTTTTCAATGTATGCACTTTGGTTTAAACCTATCAGTCGTCTTGATCTATCCCTATAGATCTTTATTCCCAAAATATAGGCGGCTTCACCAAGATCCTTAGTGAAAAAACAGCTTCCAAGCCAGGCTTTTACACCTTCCAAGGTTGGAATGTCGTTTCTAAGTAGTAAAATGTCATCGACATATAATACAAGGACAGTGATAGTGCTCCCACTAGCTTTCTTATATACACAAGCTTCATCAGCGTTTTTGATGAAGCCAAATTTCTTTATTTCATCATCAAAACGGTGATTCCAACTTTTTGACGCTTGTTTCAATCCATAGATTGACTTCTTTAACTTGCATACCTTGTTAGGATGTTTTGGATCGATAAAACTTTCAGGCTGTTTCATATGGACATCTTCCTCAAGATATCTATTAAGGAAAGCGGTTTTGATATCCATTTGCCAAATCTCATAGTCATAATATGCTGCTATGACAAACAATATCCTGATAGACTTTAGCATTGCCACAGGCGAAAAAGTTTCTTCATAATCAACCCCTTGAGTTTGAGTGAAACCTTTTGCTACAAGTCTAGCTTTATAGGTATCCAAGTTTCCATGCATATCGGTTTTCTTCTTGAAAACCCACTTACTTCCAACTATCTTGGACTTAAGAGGTGGTGTAACCAATTCCCAAACTTGGTTATCATACATGGATTGCATCTCAACGTTCATGGCTTCTTGCCATTTGTCAAAATCAGGTTTTGACATTGCATCATGGTATGTGGTTGGTTCATCCGAATCTACCACATAGCATCCATCCATGAAAAATCCATATCTCTCAGGAGGAACACTAATTCTACCAGATCTGCGAACGTTTTGTGTATCTTGATCATCCATATGATCATTCTCAACGTCCTCATGTTGATTGCTAGTATCAACCAATTGTGTATCGTTTTGTGAATCTTGAACCTTTTCAAGTTCCACTGCTCTTCCACTAGTTTCTTCCGAAAGAAACTTAGTTTCCAAGAACTCTGCCTTTCGAGCAATAAACACTTTCTGCTCTGTCGGATCATAGAAATAATATTCAATACAATCTCTATGATATCCAATGAAGATACACTTTATGGATCGGGCTTATAGTTTGTTTTGAGTGTATTGCTTAGGATAAGCATCACACCCCCAAACTTTTAAATATGATAATGATGGAACCCTTCCATGCCATACTTCGAAAGGTGTCCTTTCCACTTTCTTGGTTGGGGCCATATTTAAAATACGAGCCGTGGAGAGCAACGCGAAACCCCAAAATGATAGAGGTAGTGTACTTCTAGCCATCATAGATCGAACCATATCCAATAGAGTTCGATTCCTCCTCTCAGACACACCATTATGTTGTGGTGTTCCAGGTGGAGTAAGTTGTGAGACAATCCCAAAACTTCTAAGATACTCTTGAAATTCACTACTTAGGTATTCACCTCCTCTATCTGTACGAAGAATCTTGACCGTTTTGTTAAGTTGATTTTCTACTTCATTCTTGAAGATTTTGAACATTTCAAAAGATTCATGTTTGTGTCTTAACAAGTACACATACCCATAACGACTATAGTCATCGGTAAAGGTAATGAAGTATCTTTCACCATTCCTAGTTATTGGTTTAAAAGGTCCACATACATCCGAACGCATGATCCCTAATAAATCCTTTGCCCTTTCGTTAGTCCCACTAAAAGGGGCCTTAGTCATTTTACCTTGTAAACAAGACTCACATACATCAAATGAATCATTTTCATTAGTTTTCAAAAGACCATTCTTTTGGATTTTTTGCATACGATTCTTGTTTATGTGACCAAGACGATAATGCCAAAGATAGAAATCACTCAAATCTAATTTGAGCCTTTTGGTGGTTACTTGGTACATTGAGCTATCATATGTTGTGTTTTCATGAACAAATTCATAAATACTATTACAAGGTATAGCTTTAAAATAAAACATATGATTTAAAGAAACATGAATATCATTGTCAACAAACTTGAAATCATAATCATATTATCTTAAACGGGAAACAGAAATAATGTTCCTAGTCAAACTAGGAGCATACAAAACATTCTTTAAAATAACTTCCAAACCACTTGGAAGCTTCAAAATGTAGTCTTCTTGGGCTTTCACGTGAACCTTTGCACCATTGCCCATAAAGAGACTAATTTCCCCTTTTGCATAATGCTCACTTCTTATGAACTCCTGCAACAAATTGCAAATATGAGTTCCACATTCGGTATCCAATACCCATGTGTTAGAAGAAATAACATTTAGCTCAACATGTATCATAAAGATTATACCTGAGGTTTGCCCCACGTCCCTTTTCGATCTCAACTCTTTGAGATAGACCGGATAATTGCGTTTCCAATCGCCTACCTCACCACACTCAAAACATGGGTCATCATGAGCAACCTTTTGCTTCTTTTCTTTCGGTTTGGGCGGTTCCACTTTTGCTTTACCCTTACCCTTCCCTTGACGTGCCCCTTCCCTTTGGCAACACTTGCCCTAGGGTCGAGGAGGTGCCTCTTCCTACTACCTCCTTCATTGATCGTAAGGACCGGTAGAACCTTTCTACCCATGCCCGCCTCGGCCGTTTTGAGCATTGAATGAAGCTCACCAATGCTCTTGTCCCATCCATTCATGTTATAGTTCATAACAAAGCTATCAAACTTCTTTGATAGGGAGTTGAGGATCAAATCCGTTGCCAACTCGTTGGACACACGACAGTTAAGCCTTTCGAGGCGATCAATGTGGCTCTTCATCTTAAGAACGTAAGATGACACCGATTGGGTCTCGTCCATCCGACATGCATGGAGTGCTCGAACCGTTTCGAAGCGATCCACCCTTGATTGTTGTTGGAACATTTCCTTCAACTGGGTGATCATGTCATAGGCATTGTGGTTCTCAAAGTCCTTTTGCAAATCGGGAATCATACTCTCTAGCATGAGACATGAGACTTGCACAGAGTCCTCGGTGTATTTGACCCACTCGGTAAAGGCCTCTACGTCATTTTCATCGGGTTGATCGGGAATGGGATCGTCTAACACATAGGACTTCTTTTCTTGCTTGAGAACGATTCTCAATTTTCGGTACCAATCCATGAAGTTCCAATGGTTTAGACGTTCCTTTTCAAGGATGGTTCTTAGTGATAGGTTGTGGACGGTCGGGATTGCATTGTTGTTGTTAACCATCTACAATTTTACAAAGTTCAATTTTTTTTAGTATTTTGATATCAAGGCATTTTAATTATTAATACCCTTTTATGTCTCATAGACAATTAATAATTAAAATCTAGAATCCAATGTTACATTTAAATATCGGTTAGGTGACCTTTATCCCTTTATTTAAATTAACAAGGTAGTCAACATTTGACAATTGTAACCTATTACAATTTCTAGTTATATGGGATCGTTTTAAACATCTTATGTTTTGTTTGGCATGTTTATCCCATCAACACCATTTGTACGTCATGCTTCGGTGATCCTAATGCATGATTTCCAAATCAAGTCGTCCTACTTAGACACATGTGTGATTTTACATATATAAGTGGTTAGGTGACCTTTATCCCACAAATATGGTAATTTCACCTTAACTTCACAAGTTTCTATATTTATGGTTAGGTGACCTTTATCCCATAAAAAGTTACAAGTGAATTGAGTGTTGTTTAAAAGGATGGTGTTAAACTTGTTTTAAAAGGGTTTTTTGTAGTTTCTAAAATTCTAGTTTTTAGAAAAGGCCTTTTATACCATACAACTTGTATGCATTCAAATGCATGGTGTTTTTTTTGAAAAACTATTTTCAAGGTTCCTTTTAATAAAACCCATTTGTATTAAATCATTAACCCTTAATAAACATATTTTATTAATTCCTTTAATGATTATAAAAAACCATTTTTATGCTTGATTTATCATAGTTGTTTAAATAGTTTATCTATTTTCAATTAAAATGTTAAACACAACCAAACAACCAAATAATCAACCAAACATAAAAAATAAGTGCATAACCATAGCTAACTATTTTGATCACACTTACTTGCCATAACAAGTGTGTCAAGTGGTCATTCCTAGGGTAAAACATGACACATTGCTGTGTTGATGAACTCCCACTTGAACTTGCATCCAAATGCTTCAAGTATGCCTTTTGTGTTGTGATTCCACCACCATCTTTAGGCACCTTATTTGTCTTACAAATCAGCCTCAAAAATACTTATTACATAGAAAAAGTCTTAATATATTTTCTAGTAAAATAAAGTGCAAGCTAATCTACTTATTACATACCAAATGAAACAAATAAATTACATAGCCTTTATTACAT
This sequence comes from Flaveria linearis, assembly GCA_024085815.1. Taxonomy (NCBI): domain Eukaryota; kingdom Viridiplantae; phylum Streptophyta; class Magnoliopsida; order Asterales; family Asteraceae; genus Flaveria; species Flaveria linearis. The sequence continues at coordinate 29,066 of JABSNV010000368.1, read as the reverse complement.
TCAAATGAATCAAAACCACAAATAATCAAACACAAGGTCATGGCTAGGTTTTATGCACTTAAAACTCATCCAAATATGTATATATCTTTCGATTTTGGCAGCCCCTTTGAACCCAAGTTTTTGGCCAACATAAACCAAGAACAAGTGGGTTTTTGTCCAAACAAACAAACCATCTCATGATTTAAATTTTTCAAGATCCTTACATGCATATAAAGTAATATCTTAAAAAACAAAGGGACTTCCATTTGTGAAATTTTCGGCCCACTTTTATCAAAAAAAAAGACCCGAAATTTCAATCTTTGAAGCATGTATCCATATAACCGGCTCTTGATACCATTGTTGAGTTTTATAGATGTTTACCAAAGTCATATTAACTATTTAACATGTAAAACGTAGCGGAGTTTATATCAAAAACCCATTTTGATGTTAGTTACTTTATGTATCATATACACTAGTTAAAACAAAAACCCATGAACAAAGGATCTTTACATGGAAGAACATGCTTTCAAAATAAAAACAACCACACAAACTACCTCTTGAAACCGTGAAGAGTGAAGGTGAAGATGATGAAATTTGAAGCTCAATCTTCAACCAAGAAGACCTCAAGTAAGCTATACCCCAAACCACCAACAAACACCTTTAGAAGTAAGGATCCTCAACACTTTTTCACAGCTTTGAACACCTTGTTCCAGCCAAGTTTTTAAGCCCTTTTCTGCCTTCTTTATATCGAGAATTATGAGAAAAAGAGGGGAGAGAAAGAATCTTGATTTTCTTGAGAAGTGAGAGTATATATCTTGCATGTGGGTTTTGTTTATTAATTAAGCAACCACCAACATTTGGTAGTGCTTCTTTTCAGCCATATTTTAAGCCTTTTGGTGGGAGGTGGGGCTTTTCTTTTTAAATCTTCCACCCAACTTAATTGTAACAAGTTTAATTAAATCCTTTTTAAACAAACTTCTATTTTTAGACAAATAACAAGACATGTTATATTAACTTAATAATGTTATTTAACCTATTAAATAATAATATAAAGTACTCTCTCAAAATAAATAAACTCATGCTATTTATTCATTTCTCAAGTGCATCTTTCATTTAGAAAACCATTCTCTAAATGTATATAGTGTTGATATTTATTTAATTGATCAAATCAATAAACAAATATTACAGGTGTTTGTCTAGCTTGTTATTGGGTATGACCCGAATTGGATCATATCACATTAGCCACATCAATTTAATATGTATCTTGGGCAGATCAATTCCTTCATTATTGACTTTATATTATAGAGGCTCATTTTTTTTTTCTATTAGTCCAGAGTCCAAAAATTTTCGAGTACTCTAAAAAGCGGCCTTGACGAAGTTCAAGAGAAACCAAAAATTGAAGGTAATCTAAAAACTCACCGTTAACCCATCATTGCTTACCAACATAATACTGATAGATGCCATAACCCGAGAAAGATCGATAATCACTAAGGGACGTCCTACACTAAAATCAGATCTAGTCATTCTTTGAGGGGAAACATCCTTGATAGATGATTTGATGGTTATCCATTGGTGATTTGAGGATGAATTCACTCCTAGGCTTTTTAGAGGGTGAGTGTCACTGAAGATGACTTTCTGTTAAGGGTGTTCAAAAAATTTGATATCCGAAAATATTTGAAATCCGATCCGTATCCGAATCCGAATAAATCGATCCGAATCCTTATTCGGATCGGATCTCATCTGAATCTGAATTCCTTATTCAGATTTCGGATCGGATTTCAGATATCATAAATTTTTATTCGGATTATTCGGACATCCGGTTAATCCGAATAATAATTCAGTTATGTTTCTAGCCCAATACTCATTACTCAAACTAGTGGTAACCCACACGTTGTGACAATGTGAACAATTTACTAATCGATACTTGTTTTATTTCACTTAATTTATCAATTGTTTTATTTTATTGTTTAAATATTTTATACGGCTTATGATTATTATCATATGTTAGAGCTAACACATTGTTACAAAAGTAATTAACATTAACAAAATAGTTGAATGACTTAACTGTTAATTAAACATAAGTGTTAAACATGATTAAAATTTAACGAATATTTTTAATAAAATTCACATTCGACATATTATAGGTTAAATTGCTTTGATACAACAATAAAAATATTTGTTATGACATTAGATATTAAATATTAATATAGATATACTAATAGAATAACATGTGGTACATTTATTTGAACTAGGTTTGGGCCCCGCGCGTTGCCGCGGTTATACGAGTTTTAACGTAACCCTAAATCAAATCAAAATGAAGGTTTGAAACTATAAAATCAGCAAAATACACAAAGCCTAACACCATAAACAAAATAGACGAAAATCAAAGCGCGACACAGTCCTATATAGAAAAACTGACGAAAATCAAAGCCCCAAAAAAAGCAAACAAAAGGAAAACCCAAACCTTAACAGGGTATCGATAATGAAACGGTTCCTACTTTCTTTCTTCGTTATTGATTCCCTGACGATCCTCGCTATTAGGGTTTGGGTTTTTTCCTTTTGTTTGCTTTTTGGGGGCTTTGATGAGAAGTATGTTCCATGCAAACTTTCAATAGAAATAGTGTTTGATCAAGCATTTTATGCAAATATTTTTTTCAATTTACTTAATTTTTCTACATACTAATAATTTAATATGAATAACATGATGAATTACCTGCCTGAATGGAACCATAAGATCAGCTTCTGCAGTTGATTGCCTAGGTGGTAAACGCATCAATTGGCGGCTTTCCTCGAGAAAGTCTACCATACAATAAAAAATCTTGCCATAATTACACAGAAACTGCTAAAAGGAAATAGTGAAAAACCATAAACAAAAACCGCTCATTCGTTACCTGGAAGAAATCACCTTTTGCTAGAAGAAAGTAATCTTTAATTGGCTTCAAATGCCCGTTAAGATCAGCACGGACAACCACAAGCTGCATGTTTAAATTAATAAAGGTTAAAAGAATATTAATGAACTTGAACTATAATGAAAAAAATGATTATATGCAAATGTTTCTACCTGCCAAAGATGACTTGCTGCAATAGCCCTAATTGAATCAACAGCACCCTCAAATGATCTTTTATGGAACTCAGATGATTCCTACACAGATTGATGATTAATTGAGGTGGATTTAAAAAATAAGTGGCGGTGATAATACTTATGACATAATAAGGACCTTTAAACTTATAAGCATCAACTCAATCTTATCAGCCTCTGATTGTGGCAGTAGTTCATCACCCATCAATTTTTTATGTCTTGCATCTACAGATCAGAATGCAGAACTTGGATTACGAAGAACCCTGATTGCTTTTCCAGCAAAGAGGATAGATTCTGCAATGTGCATTGAAATATACTCTGGCATCATATCCTTTAACACAAATTTAGAAGGAAAAGAAAGTAAACTTCTACGTGTTCTATAGAAAATAAGCTTCTGAAATAACTAATGTAACTATATGAAGTACCAGAGAGATATGAAATCCAAGTGCCAATCACTTAAAGAGCCATCGTTAACTGACATGTGTGCTAACCTCTCAGCCACGTTTGTTTGAGATGATGAGTTGTGTTCTGAGTTTCCTTCTTGCCTAAAAATATTAATATAAAAGAAAACTATATTTGTCAGCTATCAACAGTATTTTAAATTGGTACCTGGCCATTATATTAAAGATTAAAGGTGAGCAAAGAGAAAAAGAAGACTCATACTCGCATATGAAAAATTCTCCATATTGATCATGAAGAATTCCATACACCATCCAAGAAGCAAGTTGATTGTACATGACTTGGTGTCCGTGCCAAAGAAGTCTGAGTTTAATAATTCATGAGGTTAGTAGATAATTCTTCTTTATTTCCCTTGTGTTATCAACTTTGTGATTAAAAAGCTAACACCTTTGAATACATGTTTGCAACTCTGGTACCCCACAGTGGCATCGCTTATGTAGAAGATTAAGAAGTTTCCCTCAAGAAATTCCATCACGTTTAATCTCTAGAATCAGCTCATACAGAGGTGGCAAAAGAACAAAAAACTACAATAACTTTCCATTACTTAGAGCTCAAAGAACATAAAATGAAAACAAAATACTTTATGCAAACATATTATGCAACAGATGATCAATTTTACTAACGTGGAGATGGGGTGCAGCATCATAATAACATAACTTTGATGCAATATTCAGTAAATAAACATATTCAACTCTACCTTGTTCAGGGATTGGGTAACTGTAATTCTGAATTGTTGTTGGGTTTGCATACGCGTGGTGCATTTCTTCAGTGATGACGAACGTATGTTCGTTTGAGACGTTATTTTTTATTGATTTGTGGCTGTGATGATACAATATAAATGACGTCAGTCACCGTCAACCGACAGTTGGTTCTGAGCCACACACACTATTCTGCTATGTTTATTCGACGGTCGATTTAAGACGGGGAATCAACTATAGTTGGATTAAACAATTGAATGTATCCTTGTCAGTCAATTTTAGAGTTGTTGATCTACTCTTCTTACTTATGTTAAAAAATAAAAGAAATGCAATTAATATTGTTACATTTTTCAACATTTTATACTTCTATCTAATGCTTTTCCGATGGATTGTTTTACAAACATGCTTGTATACGCATTGTGAGATTTACGTGTTCATACAGATACAACTGTTTATATTGATGCAAACACTTAACTGTTGAGTTTGGAAATGTTAGCTATCACATCATTTTGGCTTTAACCTTTTAAATACATGCATATATGATTACATATCCAAGGATATATCCTTAATTTTGTTAATCTCGAGCACTGCTAGGAAATTAATCTAGGTGTCAAGTTTGATCACATAAATCAAGATGTGTGTTTGAGCTTTAAATTAGTTTCTAGACACCACCCTTCTGAAAACTCATTCAGTTGCAGAAAATTGTCATCTCTATTTACTAAAATAGAGATTTCTTTAATTCTGTGAGAAATCTACAAGATTTGCTTGAACTATATGATTTATCTATGTACGCAGGTCACTTGATGCTACAAGTTCAACCCCGCCTAAATGAGCTAGCAGAACCAAAATCACAGGCTGGAACTCACAGGTTCTATTGATTATCAATGGTTCAGAATCAGATCCCATAGATCATACCATTTTACGAAGGTCCAGGTATATCTCACTACTAGAAAACTGTTAATAGATGACGCGCAAAAGATGACGCGCGAAAAAAGATGACGCGCATTTACGCGTATCATAAAATATATGTCGTATTTTAAAATATTTTAAGGAAAAATGACACGCATTTTTGCGCGTCATCTTGATCTGTCATCTTTTTAAAATTTCAAACCCTTATGATATATCGACCTCTCCCCCCTTTTCTCTTATTTTGCGACCGCTCCCCGCATTTCTCAGCCCCAATCGACCACCATCCCCCAAATTCTCAGCCCACAGTCGATGACCGCTCCCTCAGCCACAATCAGCCGACCACCACATTGATTCTGCGCGCCTAGGTAAAGTTTCAATTCCTCCCGCTTCTAACATAAACCCTAATTTCTCAAATACCCCTCCATTCTCCTCACTTTACACCTCTGCAAATCAGAGACCACACCACCTCCATTCTGCGGTTGAGGAGGATGGGAGAGAAGTCGATGGCTGCTGAGTTTGCGGTGGGTTGGGTGGTGCAAGGTGTAGGCGGCGTTACGGCGGTGGTGTCCCTCGCCGACGAGAAGTGGTGATGATATTCTTGAACCTCAATTCTTGTTACTTTCTGCATCAATCGTTTTATTTGTGAGGTTTGTTGTTAAATCATATGTCATTTGTCTAGTTATGAACCCTAATTTCTGATAGCTTCTTTTTGTTTAGTGGGTAAGGTTTGATTTATATTACCTGAGCTATAGGCACCAGTGCAAGCAGTAGTTCAAAGAGCAATTCATATTCCCACTCATAGAGTAATTGCATTAAAGAAGATCAACACTTTTGAAAAGGTGTGTATATCCCTTTCACTTCTAATAGCAATTATGGGTTTTTTAGTGTTCTACTCATAGTTCAAAGTGGTGGGTCACTTAAATCTGATGCACACTAGGTGTTTGATGAAATGCATGTGTGAGTTTCTTCTTGGCATTTTGATTCTTTTCTTGTTAAAGCAGAATTTGATGTTCTTTATTCCTTTTTTTTGTTTACAAATATCAAAAAAGATTAGTTGTAATTTGACAGAAGTTGGAAATTCTAAAGTGTTTCAGTATTTATGTTAGAAAGAGTTTGATTATGTTGTTAACCTTCTGACTTAACAAGATTAAGCTTTTAACCAAGTAAGTTGCAATTTTTATGTGTATCAAGGTGCAAGCGCTTTTGAGGTTGCTGCTCGACAACATTTGGTTAATGAAGTGAAAAACTGTTAAAGGGGTAAGCTGAACTTTATCCATACATCATTTATAGTCTAAAACATGATTCATGACTGATGAGCTAAAACATTTGTTGACAAATCGGTGTTATATTCCAAGTTCATAATTGCAATGCAATAACATTTACGTAAGATATTACTTCTTCTTTTTGGCATTGAGATTTATATGCATCTTGTCATATATCTCTTTACCTTTATGTTCATAACTTTCATTTCAAGATATTTTTGATAAGTCTATTCATGTAAAGGTGACATGTTTATTTGAGAAGAGTGTAATTCTGGGTCTTTAATTATTCAACCCCATAAAATGTGAAAGGAATTAGTTTTATTGTGTAAAAGAACGAATTTTATTAATGTGGAGGGGTGCAATGAATAAGTTTAATTTGAAGGGTGATTGGTATGCTAGCATAAGCTGTGTGTTCTTCTGGTGATTAACTGATTTTCTTATAATCAATTTAATTGTCAACAAGTACAACTGATATGGACATATTTGATAATATTGAATTTTCTTTGTTAGAAACAATTATACAAAAGTTGTAGGTGAAAACTATTGGCCTTTTACAAAACAGAAACACCTTAATAAGTTATAATACAATCACTGACTATTTGACTAAGCTTTGAACAAACGACACTTACAAACAACGAGCAAAGTTTTAACTGTGAGTTGCATAATTGATCGAGTACATTGTGCCGGCTATAGACCAACTCCCATGTGTTTTCTGTGAAGGTATGTAGCTCTTCAACTGTCTTAGCATGCGTTTATTGTTTCATTTTAAGCATAGTTTTTAGTGTTTCCATTTTTGAAATTTCATTTGGAGATTGTTTAAAAGGAACATGTCACTGATGCGTGCGAATAGCAATTTCATAGGCCATTGAATTAGAAAGTCGATGACTATATGTAATTATTTGTTCCACTGTCCAAACTGCATGCACCATACCAATAAACAGAAGAGCCAAAAACATCTACACCATGAGATCATTCTCATGTTAACTGGGCTAACCTCTTTTTATATTGAATTGTTGTTTTGGGAGTTTTATATCATGTCATCTTCCTGCAACTACTGTATCTAACAAGCTGCAATGCAACCGATGTTAATACGAATTTCATCAGTGTTTGTACATAAGATATTATTTTATTACATGTGAGAAATCATAGGATTTAGGATCATGACTTGATTACATACTGAGAAAGATTAAAACTTCTACTTGTGTCACTCAACTACCAGTGAGCTATGTTAATTAAAAAAACTTGAAGCAGTATATTGCTTATCATGGTCCTTTCCTTTCAGGTTCTAATGTGACATATGATGACTCTATGAATCTGTGGAACATTTTGTGGTTAGTCCCTTTGCCAAGTAACTCCACGAGCGATTGGTCTGCACCTGGTACCTCATCTGACTCACCTTTGTAATTAATATATATGTACTTATTATTACAAAAACTTTATTGTTGAAGTTATAGTGAATTTCTTAAAAATATATTAATTTAGGAGGTTTTGTGCATTTTTAATACACTTTGGGTGGCTTTTTATCCATTTGACCATTCGAAGTATAATCCAACTTGACCGGTTTACCTACAAATAGATTCAAATTCCCTTCTCTAGGATGTAACAACATCAAAGAATGAGATATAAGTTTGTAAAGAAGACTTGTGTTACGTAAAAATATAGATGCTGTAATTAATATATATGTATAAAACTAGTTAGTTTTATCTTCTTCTTTTGCGCGTCATCTATTGCAGTTTTTCTAGTAGTGATAATACCTGTTATAGATAATTGTAGTTTTGGCGTTTTGCTTGTAATGGATCGTTACAACTAACTAAGGCTTGTCTTTCCTAAACTTGATGTAATTCACCCTAGCTTTGTTATCCTCACGCCTATGTTTTTTTATATTTTGAAAGGTTACTCTGAAGTGATCATTGTTGTTGCCATTGTAGTTGATATTAATAAACTAGTCAAGTAAATTACAAGTGTTTTACATAAAGGGGTTTTTGGGTCAAAACTGACAAGTTTAATTTGATGAAATTTGTTTTGTCTTAGGTTGGAGAAGGTAAAGAAGAATACACTGATGGTGATTTGGATGAAGTTCGTGAAGACTGGGCGCGCTATGTATCGAATTTCATTTATATGTAGGCCTGAAATGATATATTTGGACTTGTGTTAGTATTGGTATTAGACTTGTATTAGTATTAGTAATAATTGAATTTGGACTTGTTTTATGCTTTGTAGTTGTTAATTAACAACTTTTGTAAACTTTGTTGGTATTTAATGGATTTCGCTTATAATGTTATTCGACAATGTGTTTTAGAAAACAACAGGTAAATTTATTAAAAATTAAAAAAAATTAAAAATGTAGCTAATGTTATGACGTGCATTGCGCGTCATCTATTGCACGTCATAAAAATTTCATATATGACACGCGGATGCGCGTCATCTAGTCATTCCTTGACGCGCATTGCCCGTCATCTTTTGCACGTCATAAAATGCGCGTCATCTTTTGCGCGTCATAAACAGATGACGCGCGGATGCGCGTCATCTATCATTTATGACTACCCATTCCTTGACACGCATTTGCGCGTCATCTGACCCCAAAGATGACGCGCAATGCGCGTCATCTATTGCAGTTTTTCTAGTAGTGTCTTCATTGCTTAACCTTTTTCACTTTTTTTTGCTTATGTTAATTTAACTTCTTCAATCGATTAGAGCACCTACAACGCATGAAACTAACAGGTGATGTGGCGTTTGAATTTCAAGCATCACCGATGGAGGATTTGTCTCATAGGGCGTATGTTTGAAATACGCAAGATGTTACAGTAAGAGTTCTTAAAAAGTGTGTTTGAAAAAGAATGTAGCGTTGGAGAATAAATGATTGTTTTTGAAGGATGCGTAAATCTAATATGACAACTAACCGGTGCATTTGAAGCATTTAGCATTGGAGATGCTCTTATACGTTATCGGTTTCAAGAACCTTTTAGAGTTGATTGCTTATTCTTAATTGATCATATTTCCATATCAAATTGAAATTTAAAGTATGAATCAAAAAAGTTACATGTTCCAGAAAAGAGGCCCATTTCTATTTGGTTCGCTTTAAGCCTTCAAAAATATCAAGTCAGACTGCTTCAATCTTTAAATCAAAATTTGTATCATATAAAACTTAAAATCATAAGTTCCTACAAGCAAGATTCAACAACATGATATGGTGTGACAGTATAAGATAACTAAGGCTAACCCGAAATTAGTTCACAGGCAAGCATCATACCTGATCAAGATGTTTGAAACTGCCACAAACATTGCATTCCATCACACCAGCAGTTGTAGCAGCAGACGGAGGCAGAGGAACAAGCGTTCCCCAACAATTCTTCCGATCACACATGTAATTCAGAAAGAAATACGCGTGAGGAAAGTCATCTTCTTCCTTCATCGCATCACCATCTTCACCCTCCATCTCTTCATCAAGGTCTCATCCATGGTGGTTTCTTGAATCCCCTGTCCATTGTCCCCATCATCATCATCCATTTCCACCCCATCTTCATCACTCCAGACCAGTTCGCCTCCACTTTACACCGATCGCAATCACAAACAAACCCGTAATCATCTCTGAGCCGCTTCTGCCTCTCACGATACTTCAAATTAACCGAAAAATAACTCAAACAGATCTCTCTCCCTTGTGGAACATCATGAATCATCCTAATAGTAATCTCAGTATTATTACATACTGCTAGTGATGATGATGATAACGATGATGATGATTTAGCAGCATCAACATAATCAAACCTACAAGCATTCGGAGGACAATCATGGTTAAACAACGAAGCTAAAGGATAGATTCCATGTGCTGCTGCCGGACGTTTTTTTCTCCATTATCATCATCCAACAAAACCTCTTTCTCGAGCTCCTGTAATCGCTTCATCATCTTCTTGTAATTGGTGATCAATTTGGGTTTGGGGATTAGGGTTTTGTTGGTACGGTGACACTGTAACCACCGACCAAAGTCTTTAATAAGAATTATAATCAGAATAAGAGTATAATAAAAAATTCTTATAATATTAAAGATTAAAGCTTACAATCCTTTATATGTTATCTTAAAGTTATTTCAAAATTACAATTTTATCTTAAAGAGATGTTTTATAGATAGTAATAAATAATAAATGATATAGATATAGATTATTATTATTATCATCATTATTATAAAATTATTAGTAATTATATTGTTAATTATTCAAATAGAATAATACTTATTTATAAATTTTATTATTATTATTATTATTATTATTATTATTATTATAAAAGTATTTAGTTAAGTATTCAAATAAGGTAATACTTATTTATAAATTTATGTTAATTTAAAATATTAAATTTATATAATATTTAATGTAGTGAATTAAATAACCTTAAAATATTAATAATGTATTAATTACAAGAAGTTTACCAATAAGGGGTAAAATAAAAATTATTGAATTGGACACTTGTACCTAATGCTTAAAAAGTTGTATTAAGTGTCTTAACTTTTTTATAAAATCATATTTGTATCCTAAGGTTTTGCTTTATATAGTAGTATGGTAGACATCCACGCTTTGCCGCCATTTGATTTTAAATGTATATGTGAATGTCGCAATGAAAGTTTTTTGAATCATGATTTTAGTGAGTTCAATGATATAAGCGCTCGGATTCTCATGGATATCTATACATCTTTTAGTGATTCATTATTATACCGTCATAATACTACTATTGAATATATGATATTTAATAAGTCGTGAATATCAAGTAAACAAATAAGTTAAAAGTATTTTAATAAATACTATCATAAAATATAGAACATTGTATCATGATTAATGATATATTATTATTAGATTGCTACAGATATAATAACATTATAAAAACACAATATTAAATTTTAACACAATATCATTATTTTTGCTGTTGTTGTGGATCTTTTATGTAATTTATTTATAAATACTAAAGTTATCGACTACCCAAAATGCCCCTTAGAAAATATAACTATTAGTTATAATAAATATTAGTTGTATACTTAATTATTTAAATAGTAATTAGTAAATTTAATGTCATCTTCAAGTATTAAAAATAATATAATATTTAATATACAAGCTTTAGTAAACTCGTGTATTACACGGGGTTGAATAAATAAAAATATTAAATAGAATAAAAATTATTAATTATAAAATGATAGACTAAGACATGATATGATTGAAATTATGTATGAGTACTAACTACAAGTAATAAAATAATATGAAATTTTTAATTTTTTATTTTTTAAAGATAAATTAAACATTTTGTTATAAAATAACGTTCTAAAATTTTTTCATTTTAAAAAATTTCTTTACTATAACTCCTTATTTTAATTATTTTGTTTTATTAAAAAATTACTTTAAAAAAAACAAATTTTAAAATATTACATAAAAATAGTTTTATTTTTTAGAAAAAATCTTTTTATAAAAAACTATCTCTATAGAAATACATTAATAAAAAATTCTCTTCCTTAATCTATTAAAATTCTAATTAAAATGTAAAAATAAATAGATAATATTATTAGTAATTAATGTAGTTAATTAATAAGAGAGAGAAGCGGGAAAGTTTGATTAGAATGAATGTGGTGGTGACACATCCACTTTACCCCTTTTATTAGAGTAGGAATATTGAATTAAATAATATCATATTATTGAATGATATATTAATAATGTATATTAAATAGTGTATTAATTAAAATAGGTTATTAAATAGGGATAAAATAGAACTATTGCATAAGACACTTTTACTATATGATTAAAATATTGTATTAGGTGTCTTACAATTTGAATAAAATTATTATCTTGTCCTCCTAAAATGTATTATATAATAGTATAAATATCTATTATCTTATCAATTCAATACTCAAGAATCTTGACACATTCTAGTTCTATAATAATAAAAAATTATGCAATAATTAACCGTCATTCTAAATTAGAGATTTTAATATTCAGGTTCTATACAAGTACCTGTTATGTTTTAATTTTGAATTTGTGTTCAAGTCAACTTTGTATTTTTTTTGATTTTATATCTTTTATTGTGATTTTAAACTTATAAAATATTAAATAATATATTAGCAAAAAAATAAATAAAATAAAAACAAAAACAATAGGAAAAATTATTATTTGATTTATTCGGATAAATTCGGAGAATTCGGATATATTCGAATCCGATCCGAATTGCATTCAGATGGATTCGAATTGGATAGAAATAATCCTTATTCTGATCGGGTCGGATTTCAGATAGCATCCTGAAATTTTCAAATCTGAATAATTAATTATATGATCCGATGAACATCACTACTTCTTGTTGGTAAAGTTTCCTGTATATAGTAACAAAGTTTGCGGTTAACAATCATATCTTTCAAAACCTTAAAAAACAACATTCCTACCTTTTAAATCTACAACGTGACACTAAATCTACAACCCATATTTCTTTTTTAATTTCTCTTACTAATCTTGTCCCATTTTTGTTTATAACGAAAATCTTAAAATGTCATCTTTTTCGTTTCACCCAAATCCAACTCTTATTATATATTTGTTAATCTACCTATTATAATAAAAGAGTAACTTAGTATGACATGTGTCACCACCACAATTCTCCTCACCAAATTTTCCCGCCTCTCTCTCCTATTAAATAATTACATTAATACTAATAATATTATTTAACATTTTTTAGATTAAAATATTTTTTATAAATTAAGAAAAAGAATTTGTTATTAATGTTATTTCTAAATAAACAATTTTTTATAAATAATATTTTTTCTAAAATATCAAACTTTTTTAAAAATATGATATATCATAAAATTAGTGTTTTTAAAAAGTAAATTATTTAAAAACAAAAAATAATTTAATTAGGAGTTATGATAATTAAATATTTTAAAAAATGATATTTTTATACATATAAAAAGTCGATGTCACTTTTTATTACTTATAGTACTTACTCATACGTAATTTCAGTCATATCATATCTTGGAATATCATTTTATTTTCCATAAATTTTATTATATTAATATTTATTTATGCAAACCGTGTAATACACGTGTTTTCTAAAGCTGGTATCTATATATAATACTAAAGAGTTACTTAGGGGACACTTGTTACATTCCTAGACTCTCTAAATTTGTTTTTCCCGTCTCTCTCTTATTATAAACAGTTACCTAAATTAAAGATTAAATAATTTTAAATTTTTTAAGATTAAAAATATTTCTTAATAAATTAAGAAAAGATGTCTTTAATTAATGTTATTTCTAGAAAATAAATTTTATAAAATAAGAGTTCTCTAAAACGTCAAACATTTTTAAAAATATGAAATATCTTAAAATTGATGTTTTAAAAAGTAAACTTCTTTATAAAATAAAAATAATTAAAATTAGGAATTATAATAAGAAAGTTTTAAAAATGATATTTTTAATACGGTTTGTTTGGAAAAAAATGGTTAAAACTTTTTTGGAAATAAAAATTAAAATTATTACTTATAATTCGTATCATATCTATTTTAATTATATCTTATTTTAAAATATCATTTTATACTTCATAGACGTTCATCATAATATATTTATTTTTTAACTCATGTAATACACGGGTTTACTAAAGTTAGTATTATATATATAACAATCAACAACTAATCAACTTTATTTTTTCAACCCACATAATACATTTAGTTTTATTTATGTTTTTGTATTATTTTAATAATTAACTATTCACCTCCCTGTAATACACGGGTAACTAAAGCTAGTTATGTTATATCCCTGTGTATTATACGCGTTGAATAACATAAATATTGAATATTTATTATGAAGAGTAGGAATTATAAGACGTTATTTTGATATAAGATATGATTAAAAATTACATATGATTAAGTAATTTAATTTTTATTATTTTTAACACTTCCGTCTTAAAACATTTGATTGGAATTTTTTTATATTATCAGTATCTTGTTGTTTAAAAACTTCAAGCTTGTTTTTAAAAATATTTTTCATAAAACATTTATTTTTCAGAAAGATTGAATTTAAATATTTCATAACTTATAAAAGCTTCATTGTTTTAGAAAATCATAGTTTTAGAAAATTTTATTTTTAGAAAAATATATTTTTAATCAAAATACTTAGTTTTTATTTGATAAAAAATCTTTTAAAAATTATTAATTCAAGGACTTGAATTTACTGGAGAGAGAAAAAAAAAAGATTTGAAAATTATTATTTGACTGTTTAAAAAATATAATAAATAGTTTAGGCGGAAAAATAAATCGAGGATTGATTCATGTGTCAAAAAATGTAAAGTATTATTAGTATAGGTTAGTAGTCATTACTAACTAGGTTTATTTTCATGCCGCGCATTGCGCGACTCGTCACTATTGTTTTTTAACGACTTAGAATAGGTAATTTGTAGCGGCTGCAGCTCAGAATTACTGCCACGCCAAACAATAAATCTCTTTTTGTATCATCATAGCCTTGATGTGATGTAAATAACATTAAACCTAATAGTAGCGTCTCAATCGGATAATGGAGAGTCACATGAGCAATCACAAACCACACTGTTTCCCATATGTCTCAGACGGGCATACACCCAACATCATCCACCCGACTGATTGTCTCCGATATATGAACAACAACCCATCATCATTGACCTGCCATACATAATCAGGCACAACAACAACCATAGAAGCAAACGAAAACCTCAACAATACGAAGCTACCTATCGTGACAACTTGAGTTATGTCTCAACTGGCACATACGCACATCATCGACCATATCACGACTTATTAGTAGCAGGTAAGCAACCCAACAACGTCTTAAATGAGCAATAGCTCATCATCATAGACAAATCAACAAACAAAAATAGTATAAATGCTAATCAGAAAGGGCATTAACATATGGATTCAATAGGACAAAAATCCACATGATCTCATATTAAAAATCATAATATCAGTAACCAAACAAAAAAACCCTTGAATCTGAAACAACACCATATGTTTAAGCAATAACATCAACAAAAACATGCACGGACAAAGCAGCTCATCATCACAAACATAAACCACGACCCTAAAAGTTAGGTGTCAATTGCCTTCAACCTGGAGTTATCGGGGTTCAACCAACTACCAAGGCAACAACTCTAAGGTAGCTTTCCGATGAATCTGGATTCATCATCATCGAACGACTTCCCAAATTAGGCCATGGCTCAGATAAGTTACGCCTCATCATCATAACCCTCGACAATGACAGGGGGTAGGGTTTTAAATTGATAAAGAACTACAACATCAAAACCGAGATGAACCATGATCCAATATCAAAATAATAAATGGTTGCATTTGATTTCACATCTCGGCTTGGATGATTAGTGATCCATCGTCATAGAGATGGGACAAGGTTGCGCAACCAGGACGTCGGCGAGTGTCCAAACCAAAGGGTTACGACAACCAAACCTCTCCACGACTCTCTTTATAGATCTGATGAGTGTGTAAACGAAGGTCACCTGTGGCAAACAACTACCATACATGACCTATATGTTATTCTCTGTAATAAAGGTAATTACCAGAGCCTTTTGTGGAGAAGATGAAATATTGCGATGGCACAACCACCAATAAAGAAAACAAATGCTAGATACGAGCTTTAAATAGTAGAAAAAAGAAAAAAAGTGATGAACCGTTGGTCCAATCAGACATATACACGCATGAGAGGGTCCAATCAGACCAAAGCACCACTGTTTCCTTATAGTTGTATAGCACACTGGAAAAGACACCGATGAAGAAGGTTGAAGACCAACACGTATTACCAAAATGCCACGCAAAATATTGCCTGCAATGACAACACTGTTTATTCTGTTCTCTTATTAACATATAGGTAAATTTCTGTTGGACCAAAAGAACCAATGAGCCAAGATCAGGAAAACCTCAAAGTCCCACATGCCACTGCAACAACTGCTGAAGACTCCCATCAGCTATTGTGTTCTCTTGCTTGAATGTCAGACTCAAGAGCATCTTAGCTCCAACCATCAGCTGTTCTGACAAAGTCTGAAGAACAAAGTATGAAGATCAAAGAACTGAAGAACAACAGCTGAAGACTCTAAAGTACTGAAGGCAAGTACTGAAGTCTGAAGTACTGATCATACAAGTACTGAAGACTTCAAGTACTGAAGACAAGTGCTGAAGAATCAAAAGCTGAAGAACTGAAGAACTGAAGACCTTCTACTGAAGCACAAAGTCTGAAGACAAAGACTGAAGACAACAACTGATGATATCTACTGAAGTCATCAGTTGTTACATCATCTGAAGCCAAGTCTGAAGACCAAGTACTGAAGATTCAGAGTTTGTCACAACAGCTGAAGAAGTCTTCTTCAGTTGTTGTGATGGTTTTTCCTTTTCAGTAGTTTATTTTGTTTCAGTAGTTGTACAACAGCTGAAGAGCATGTTCTTCAGTTGTTATAGTATCAGTAGTTATAAACGACTGAAGAGTTTGTTCTTCAGTTTGTAGGATTTCAGTAGTTTTACTTTTGTCAGTACTTAGGAAACTTTTGTAAGAAGATGTCAGTTGTTGACATCTTCAGTAGTTTTATGTTTTGTCAGTTGTAATTTTAATATTCAGTTGATGTCAGAAAAAGGACATCAGCCCATCCTTTTGCCGCCTATAAAAGGACGGGGAACCATTCTGTATTAATTGCCGAAACGTGCTAAGCAATAGAACATTTATTACTTCGCAGAACTCTTTTCTCTCTCTATGCTTGTGCTTTTACATGCAATATCTTTTATGTTCTTGCATTAATCGCTAATTAATGAGCTAAATCCGCTGCAAACATAATCTGATTGATCAAACGAGAGGCTGAGATCCTGTCAAATGGTATCAGAGCAGGTTAATCATTGATCGATTTAACTATTGATCATTTGAAACTGCTCTTTTGATCTCTCTGTTTGATCGAATTAGCAATTTGCAAGAATTAGCCATAGAGAGTGAGTTTCTGCTGTTTCTGGCCAAAATCTTGAGGTCTTTTGGTGGTTTCGAGTTACGTTTATCTTGTTTAAACTTGTTTTTTACTAAAACCTGAGATGACAACACCAACTAATGATCCTCACAATACTGGTTCCACAACCAAGCCTCCGATGCTGGTTAGGAACGAGTATAACATATGGCAAAGACGTATGCTACACCACTTGGCTGTCAACAGTGCTGGTTGTTGGAAGTCAGTGGTGCATGGGCCATACAAGCCTATGGTGAGCGTCCCGGAATCTAATGAACAGGTTGCGAAGAAACCGGAACAATATTCGGACGAAGATCTAAAGCTGTTCGAAATTGATGCTAGAGCCCATGGAATTCTAGCCATGGCTATTCCTAATGAGATATATTCAGGCTCTTGCATCATGAGTCTGCTCATGACCTATGGGTTGCTCTAAAGGAATAATTTGGAGGAACTGATTCGGTCTTAGCAAACAATAGGGAAATCCTCGCCCAACAATATGAGACATTCTCATATAGAAAGGTGAGACTCTGACCCAGCAGTTTGAGCGGTTCTCTTGTTTGATTTCTGAGCTGAAGATGGTCAAACAAGAGTACTCCAAAAGCCAGATGAACAACAGGTTCCTCAGGTCATTGCCTGAGAGATGGGACACATATACCATTGTTCTACGCTCCAGTGCTGACCTGGACACTCTATCTCTCACCCAACTTCATGGGAAATTGCTCACTTTTGAGAGAGAGGTAGAGCAAAAGAGAAAGTTGTCATCTTCTGGCAAACTTGCGGATGACTTTGTCCAAGGTAATGCTGCCTTGATAAGTCATGAGTCAGAATATGCCTCATCAGAAAGCTCTTATGATGAGCATATTGATTTCTTTACTAACTCAGAACAAGCTTTTGTTGGTGTTAGTAGTTCAGGAGGTGGTGGTGACAACTTGTGTTTTCTGATGGAGGACTTGAAGGGCATTCCAGATGATGATCTGGAAGAGATGGATATTTTGAACCAAATGGCAATGATAAATATCCGCTCTCAAAAGTTCTACAAGAGAACTGGTAAGAAATTCCCAGGACTCTCTGGTAAAACCAAAATTGGTTTTGACAAGAGCAAGTTGAGGTGTCACAAGTGCCAAGGCTTGGACACTTTGCAAGAGAGTGTAGATCATCTGGATCTAACTCATCTGCACCCTTTGTGACTTTTCCCAGCAATAGCTCACAGCACAAAGGGCAACCTTCCTACAGTTCTACCCATCCATCTCAGGCACAGGCACCACCTGCTTATTTTGTGCCACAGGGTCATATGCCATATCCTTACCCCTGTTACTACATGCCTCAGCCTAGTCAAACTCAAGCACCCCCGGCACAACCACCTCATGCTCTTCCAGAGCCTCAATCTTCCCAATCTCATCACCACACACAACCTCAACAACAAAGCTTTTTCACCCCAACTGTTGTTGACTGGAGTAGTCTACCAGAAGAGCTATCTGGTCAGGATCAACTACTTCAAGGTGCTGGTTAACATGGAGGTGACCAACCTTTTGGAAATCTTGCTCTGATGGCCCTTGATTCTGCTGAAGGGTCATCATCCAATGCCTCATCTCAGGTATCCACTGAGGCAAAAGCCAAGCTTTGTTCAGAGTCATGCATAGCAGCATTTGCTTCTATTAGAGAAGCAAATGTAGCTTAATAGATAAAAATCTTGAGCTTGAGCAAACAATTTCCAAATGAAAAGCTGACTTTGAGGTTGTTCTAAAAGATAAAATGATGAGATTTACAAGCTTAAATGCCAAATCAAAGATGATAAAGCTAGGGAAGATGTACTTCTGGAGAAGTACAAAGACCTCAAGGAAACTCTTGCAACCACCCAAGTTGAGTGTGATAGATGGTTGCAATCATGCAAGGGTTTTGAAATGCTTCTTAGCAAGCAATCAGCTTCCAATGTGAAGTTTGGCATTGGTTATAATCACACTGCTCCTCCTACAGATTTCACTTCAAGAGCAGAAGTTGAATCTGATGGGGAGAGCAATAACCAATCCTTCTCTTCATATGACCTGCTATCCTCTGATTCAGCATCATCAGAGATAGATGTCAGCATTAACTCCTATCAAAACCAATCAGCTGATGCCACAACAGCTGATGGTTCAAATGCTGACTGTCATATGACCAAAAGGCTGATCAACTCAGGTGTTGTTACTAGAAGTACTGAAGGTACTAGAGAGCAAGTGACAACATCTGAAGTTCAAACCTCAAATACTGTTAGCACTGAAGAGAAGAAAACTAACAGTAGGAAAGGTTTGAAGACAACTAGAGAGGATACCAGGAAAGCAGGCACTAGGAAGAAAACTGCTAGTACTGATGACAAACAGCTGAAGAACAAGTCTTTAGCAGTTAAATCCTCTTCAGCTGATGATCAGCATAAGATAAAAAAAAGCCATGTGACATATGTGGCTTGTTCAATCATCTTACTGATGATTGCTGGTACAAAAGGGGTTCCAAACTCAAAAAGAAGGAGAAAATTACTGAGAGCATCAATAAAATGAAGAATGAGTTTGAAACCAAGTTTGTACTAGCAACATCCAAGCCTGAAATCTCTAAGCCCAAAACTAAATCTAAAAAGAAGGTAGGGATTACTCAGGCAACAGCTGAGGTTGCTCAGAAAAGATGGTACAACATAGGAACTCATCATTAGCAAACTCCATGTGTCTGAAGAGCTGAAGGCTTTATCACAAAATCAGACACAGTTGGTGATGATGGTTCAGCAGCTAGTGGGAAGAGTCAACCACTTAGATGCTCCTGTGTTGAAACCACAGAAAAGGAAGTCCAAGCCAAAGGGTTCCTCTTCTGTACTATCTTCTTCATCTCAAGCTGTCACACACAACACACCTGTTAGTGCTGCACCTGTAGCTGAGAACAGACCCAAAACCAAGCAGGTTTGGGTCTCCAAGACAAACTAACACATGGTTGTGTCTGCAGGGTTCTTCAACATGCCATAGAAGCATCTGGTATGTAGACAGTGGAGGATCCATGCACATGACAGGAAGCAGCTCCCTTCTTAATGACTACTCTCAAGGAAAGAAGGGATTTGTTTCCTTTGGCAATGATGCAAAGGTTACATCATTGGTAAAGGCTTTGTTTCTAAGGGGGAAATAAGGTTTGATGATGTTAACCATGTGGAGAGTCTCAAGTACAATCTCTTGAGTGTCAATCAAATGTGTGACAAAGGCCATGTTGCCCTTTTCACAAGCCAGAACTGTCGGATTCTGTCATCCAAAGTTCTGAGTTTGATTGACAAGGCATTGGATGAACACACTCTCCTGAAGGCCAACAGGACAGGAAGAGTGTATGCCTTAGATCTTTCCAAAAAGATGGATCTAAAAGGCCATCCTTGCCTATTCTCCAAGGCATCTCCTCAAGAGTCTACACTATTGCATAGAAGGCTGGGTCATGTTAATTTCAAAAACATGAATCAGCTTATAAGCCATGGTTTAGTAAGAGGATTGCCTCAGAAGGAGTTCAAGTGTGAAGATGACTGCACTGCTTGCATGAAAGGAAAACAACACAAAGTTTCATTCCCTTCAATAGAAGAACCAAAGTCCACTGCCTGCTTACAACTTCTGCACATGGACCTCTTTGGTCCTGTCAGAGTAATGAGCATGGCAAAGAAGAAATACTGCCTGGTAATTGTGGATGATTATTCCAGGTTTGTATGGACTTTCTTCTTGCACTCCAAGGATGAAGCAGCAAAGACAATAATGAACTTTGTGTTACATGTAGAAAAGCAGTATTCCCTACAGGTCAAGTGTGTGAGGAGTGACAATGGAACAGAGTTTAGAAACCACACACTTGATGACTTCTACCTGTCCAAGGGAATTAGAAGGCAGTTTAGCATTCCTAGAACTCCTGAGCAAAATAGAGTGGTGGAGAGAAAGAACAGGACCCTCATTGAAGCAGCAAGGTCAATGTTGGCTGACTCTGGGTTGCCTCTGACCTTTTGGGCTGAAGCTGTCGATACAGCTTGCTATGTACAGAATAGAGCTTTAGTAAATAAGAGGTTGATGAAACTCCTTATGAAGTTCTTCATCACTTGGCCCCTCTTATTTCATTCTTTAGAGCCTTTAGGTGTCCATGTTTCATTCTCAACACTAGCAACCCACTCCAGAAGTTTGCTAGTAAGGTGGATGCAGGGTATTTTGTTGGTTATTCATCAACTTGCAAGGCATACAGAGTCTTCAACTGTAGAACAAAGGGAGTTGAAGAAACTTTGCATGTCAAGTTCAATGAATCTCCAAAGGACAAGATTCCACAAAACCCTGTGGAGGTGTTTGATCTGGACATACTGCAATATGTTCCTTATCAACCTCCATCTGTTGTGCCTGTCAACAAACCTCCACCTGGTGGTACTGATGATGATGTAGTCAGTACTCACCTCTTCAGTATCAGTGACAACCTGCCTGAGTCCACTGAACCTGATGCTCCTGTAGCTTCAGCAGCTCCATCCACTACAAATGCTGATGAGATTTCTGCTTGCTCTACTTCGTTTGAGCTGCCATCCTCTACATGGTTTCAGGAATCTTCATCACCATTGTTGCTGCTGATGTCTACAAACACTTGCACAGATATCATAGTCTATCAAGAGCTCAGGAATCACCCCACATCACAGATCATTGGTAATCCATGTTGGAGTTTCAACCAGGAATCATTGTCCAACTTCTGCTTCTATGCTCTCTTCATCAGTCAGCAAGAGCCAAAGAACTATCATATTGCTTTAAGAGACAATGGATGGGTGGAAGCTATGCAGCTTGAGCTTCTTCAATTAAGAAACAACAAGTGTGGGAGCTTGTTCCACTACCCAAGGTAAGTGTGCTATAGGCACCAAGTGGGTATTTAGGAACAAAACAGATGAGAAGGGCCAAATTGTCAAGAACAAGGCTAGACTGGTTGTTCAAGGGTTTGCACAGGAAGAAGGCATCGATTATGATGAGACCTTTGCACCCGTGGCCAGACTAGAAGCAATCAGACTGTTCTTAGCTTATGCTGCCTTTCACAGTCTTAAGTTTTATCAAATGGATGTCAAAAGTGCCTTCCTATATGGGAAAATAAAAGAAGAGGTTTATGTGTGTCAACCACCAGGCTTTGAGGACAATAAACATCCTGATTGGGTGTACAAGCTTGATAAGGCTCTTTATGGGCTGAAGCAAGCACCTAGAGCCTGGTATGAGACACTCTCAACCTTTCTTCTAGAGAATAAGTTCACTAGAGGCACCATTGATAAAACCTTATTCATCAAGACTGTGGGACAACATAAGCTCCTTGTTCAGATCTATGTTGATGACATCATCTTTGCATCCTCTGATCCAAAGTTGTGTGATGAATTTACAAAGCTTATGAAGCTAAGGTTTGAAATGAGTGCTATGGGAGAATTACAGTACTTTCTGGGTTTGCAAATCAAACAACTGGATGATGGAATCTTCATCCATCAGTCCAAGTATACCAAAGAGTTGTTGAATAAGTTTGATTTACAAACCTGTAAGCCCTGTTCTACTCCCATGAGCAGCATCACAAAACTAGATGTAGATCAGAAAGGTAAAGCGGTTGATGAAACCCTTTACAGATGTATGATTGGGTCCTTGATGTACCTTACAGCTTCTAGACCAGACATCATGTTTTCAACATGTGCTTGTGCTAGATTTCAGGCTGCACCTAAAGAATCCCATTTGATTGCAGTCAAAAGGATCTTTAGATATTTGCAAGGTACCCAATCACTAGGACTTTGGTATTCAGCTGGGCATTCTTGCAAACTAGTTGCTTTCTCTGATAGTGACTATGCAGGATGCAAAGTCACCAGAAAATCCACTTCTGGGGTTGCCAATTCCTAGGCAATTGTTTAGTTTTTGGCAGAGTAAGAAACAAACATCAATTGCTACATCCACTGCTGAAGCTGAGTATATTGCTGCTGCAAGTTGTACCTCTCAAATACTCTGGCTTCAGAACCAACTTCTGGATTATGGCATTACTGAGACTAAGACTCCATTACTAATGGATAGTGCTTCAGCTCTTTGTATTGTTAAGAATCCAGTCCAGCACTCTAGGACCAAACATATTGAGATCAGACATCATTTTATCAGGGATTGCTATGAGAAAGGTCTGATTGATCCTAAGTTTGTGCCTAGTGCTGATGAGTTGCAGACATTTTTACTAAGCCTTTAGATAGTGCTACATTCAAATTTGGTACTAAGGCTTGGTATGCTGCAGCTTGATTGATTTGACCTATGCTGATGCTCTTACTTCACAACTACTGAAGAGCAAAGGTCAAATACAAGTACTGATGAGTAATTTAGTCTTCAGCTCTTTCACAACTACTGAAGACTAAAATGACTCAAAGTACTGATGTACATTATTTATTGAAAACAACTGATGTAGTGAGGTGGATTACAACTACTGATGTATGATTTTCAAATAAATAAGTACTGAAGAACAAATTTTGCTCACAAGTACTGATGTGTAATCTTACACAAGTACTGAAGACAAAATTTGTTCACCAGCTCTGAAGAATATTTATCAGCACTTGTGAACATCTGATCACAAGAGCTGAAGGCATAAATCTTCACAAGAGCTGAAGGGTCAATGAAACATCTGAAAGTCAGCCAAAGAGCTGATAAGTGTGGAGGCTAGTATGAAACAACTGATTTGACGGAACAGCTGATGAGTAATTTCTCATCAGCTGATGACAACAGCTGCTGTTTCATACCCAAACAACTGAAGGACAAAACCATGTCTTCAGTAGTTCACAACTACTGATCTCAGTAGTTTACAACTACTGAAGGCTAATACCAAGTCTTCAGTTGTTACAACGTCTGAAGAAGAATATTAGGTCATCAGTAGTCATAACTACTGAAGACTGACAGTAACTCTTCAGACGTTTACAACATCTGAAGGACAAAACCAAGGTCTCAGTAGTTTAAACTACTGACGACTAACACCACGTTCTCAGATGTTACAACCACTGAAGGTTAAAACCACGTCATCAGTCGTTTCAACAACTGATAACTAACACCAAAACCTTCAGTAGTTTTCTTTCAACCTTTGACCTACCCTATAAATACCCCACCTTCAGAGCATTTACTCCTCACTTGACCTAATCTTCCAAACCTCTGAAATTCCCATACACCATTAATGGCGAACATGCAACTGAAACCTCGACACAACTGTGTCGCCCATCTCACCAAATCGCCATTATGGCCCAAATTTCACCAAGCCGTAGATCTTATGCACGACTCACCTACAAAACGGTTTTTCTCCTAAACCCCACTATATACACCGACTCCTTGGCGGAGTTTTGGACGAATGTAACCGTCCAAACCGGAGAGCAGGATGGCGAGGTCTCTCTCCGGTCCTCCGTCAACGGCCACCCCGTGGTTATCACTCCAGCTACACTACGCCAAACCCTAGAGCTGGAGGATGCCACCCACCCAACCTCCTACCCCAAAGGTGCCCTGGATCTCTCATTCACATCCCACGACTATCAGGGTAACCTCTCCGCCTCCACCTTGTTGAAGAAACACTTCCCTGACCCTCAACGACTGATCTTCCACATGGTGAACGTGTGTCTGGCTCCCAAAACCTCTTCGTGGGACCAGATGTCCACAAGGTGGCAACAGGTATTGTTCTCTATCCTTGAAAACCAACCGTTAAACTTAACTGATATAATATTTTGGAAATAAAGGATATGGCCACAAAACCAATTTCTAACCGATGGATCTTGTATCCTCGGTTCATTATGGCCATAATAGAGAACCAGCTTCAGGCTGAGGGACTAGTTGGCACTGGAGTCCCTGCCATGGCTGTTCTAGCCGAGGTATACTCCAGGCACAACACTGACCAAACACTCAAACAGGCTGGCCGGCTGCGAAAACCCACGCAGCAGGAACCCACAGCCTCCACCTCCAAATCCAAAGTCCCCTCCAAACCCAAAGCCAAAAAGAAGCCAAAAAAGGCTACTCAGGGAGATGAGTCCCCTGAGGATGCCCCTGCAACACAAAGGCAGGATGTGCCTGCTGGTTCGATTCTCCCAGCAGGTACCACGACTCCACCCACCACAACCGCCAGGCTTCCTCTCAACAGGAGCCTGATGCAACCAATATTGGGGCAACCACATTACTGGGGTCTATCTCACTTGAGAAGACTGCCATTGAAGCCACAGTCCTCCCCATGTGCACTCTGCTTCTAGCCAATCTACTGATGAGGCCACCCCACAAAGCCCTACATTGGCAATAGCCAAAGTGCTGACCCATCAGAGCACTCCACCCTCTCCCCAGAAACCTATTACAACTGGGGAGACTCCACCGAAGAGGGGGTGGATACAAGTGCTGGTGGGAGCCCACAGCACAGAGAATCAGTCCAATCTCCCAGTGTGGCTAGGGAGATGGGACAATCTGGTGAGGCTGCCACTTCCCCTGCATCAACATCTGAGCAGGGTGAAGCTGGTAACATCAATAAGACCTCACCAGAGGCAATGGCCGATGATGGATCCAATCCGGAGGCTAGAAGTCCCCAGTACCATGAACAAGGGGCACATGCTATTACTGAGCCACACTCGGGCATGTACATCCTGACATTGTCAGGAGGTCAGGTGATTCAGCTCATGCTGATGATGACCTGAGCTTCTTCTACGATGTAGTAGCTCAAAACACTATCCTAGAGGATGAGATAAGCAGACTCAAAGAGCTGCTTGCTCAAATGACTCAGGATAGAAGTCCATCTGCACCACTACCCACAGATGGCACCTTCACCCGAAGGTCTCACAAACACTGAGCCACTCCACAAAACTCAGCCATCAGCCCCTGCTTCTGGCACTAGCTCTCAGGGTCAGAACCCCCCTGAGCAGCTGAGATGCTATCCTCCACAAATCCCTACCTCTCATCACACCCATGCTTAAAGACTAGCATTCAAACCCTTGATGAGAGGCTTCCCACATACATACAAACCTTGGTGGAGGTTGCCATTTCTAAGGCACTGCTGTAGTCGAACCCTAACAATGCACCCAAAAGGGGGGAGACATCAGTGCAAGTCAAGAGGAAGAGGGGTGAGGAGGAGAAAGAGGCAGAGAAAAAGAGGTGGTGGTTAGAGAGGGAGTTGGTTGAGGAGACTAGGAAGGTGAGGGAGAAAGGGAAGAGGAAAGAGAGGGAGGTAGAGCAAATAGAAGTGGCTGAAATCCAAAAGGATTTAGTGTCACTGTGATAAGAAAAGGGAGAGGAGGGAAAGAAGGTGGCTGATCTGATCTAGCAGCCCTTGTCAAGGAGGCTGATGCTGAAGCATAGCCGTTCAATGGACTCTGTCATTGAACAGCTGTTCAGGCAAGGCTTTGACAAGGACACTGCCTGCTAGATCAAGAGATCAGGAATATGGAGAGAAGAGAGATGAGTACCGATGGACTACTCATAGCCAAGAGGAAAGAAAGAAACTTGAGGCTATGAGTAGGTCACTTCGAAGTACCTGGGCAGGACAGTCCTTGATGTCAAAGCATGGACCAGGGACAGACTCTTGGCAATAACCACCAAGATCTGTTCGGCTGGTGATTTCACTAAGGGACTGGTCGCTGAGGCCCTCTCTGAAGCCGGTGCTGGGAACAGGACACTGCTAGTAAAACTGACCAAAACCCATTATCTCTAGGTTACTAGCAGTGCCTGCCAACATTCACACCAACAACCCAACCACAACCCACACTAAACCAACCCCTTCACCATCAAAACCCGCAGCCAATGATCCACCCTTGAAGAAGAAGAGAAGGGTGTTGAGGCTGCAAGAAGAAGAAGAAGAGGAGGATGAGGAGGGATAGACTGCCTCTTTCAGCAGTCATCCTCTACCAAAAGCCAAATCCCAAACCATCACTCCCACCTCACAGATGGACACTGTGAGGGTGAAGATAGAGGAAGAGGCACAGCAGCAGCTTCATGATGCTGAAATGCTTAAGTCAATTGACCAAGCATATGCTGCCTCTACCTCTATCATGAATATGAAGAAAGAAGCTCTGAGACTCTTCACTCTCAAACAAACCTTCCAATATAGCAAAGAGAGAGTGAGGACTTGGCCTGATCCTAGGGTGGCTCACAGGATCACAAAGAAAGATATTCCTGTGAGGTACAAGAGCCAGATGAAAAGGATTGTAGATGAAGAAATCACAGTGGCTCTTGTAGTAACACCCTGGGAAATTGTGGATGAGTTCGAGAAAGCTTATAAATCTAAGCAACCTCCTGAAATGATGTTGGAGAACAGGATGGTGAGGAAAGGCTTAGTTTATAAGAAGCTTGAGAACTTCCACAAAGATGAGCTCAACTTGTTGCTAGAGGGCAGACATCCAGATGAATTTGCTTATAGGCAAATCACAACAGTTGAGCTCAAAAATGGGAAACAGGTCAAGTATGTCTCAGAGATGTACGGCCGTGAAGGATTGTTCGATGGTGGGGATGAGGGCATGACCAAAGAAGAACAAATGATCTTTGTCCGAGCCTACACCGAGAATCCTACCGGCTTGTACATGGGAGGTAGATCTCATGGATGGGACAACAGCTCTGTGTCCAATTCCCAAGACAGAGCTCCCATCCATACTTAGCCAAACAAACACTAGAGACTACCTCTCAGGCCAGTGCTTATCTGGGTCAACTTCTAATCTGATCTAGAAGGAAATAGACCAATCATTATGCCACCAATAAGTGGGACAACAATAATTAGAGGTTTGGCTGGGCATTGGTTCAGGGGGAGTTTGTTGGACCAAAGAACAATGAGCCAAGATCAGGAAAACCTCTAAGTCCCACATGCCACTGCAACAACTGCTGAAGACTCCCATCAGCTATTGTGTTCTCTTGCTTGAATGTCAGACTCGAGAGCATCTTAGCTCAACCATCAGCTGTTCTGACAAAGTCTGAAGAACAAAGTATGAAGATCAAAGAACTGAAGAAACAACAGCTGAAGACTCTAAAGTACTGAAGACAAGTACTGAAGTCTGAAGTACTGATCATACAAGTACTGAAGACTTCAAGTACTGAAGACAAGTGCTGAAGAATCAAAAGCTGAAGAACTGAAGAACTGAAGACCTTCTACTGAAGCACAAAGTCTGAAGACAAAGACTGAAGACAACAACTGATGATATCTACTGAAGTCATCAGTGTTACATCATCTGAAGCCAAGTCTGAAGACCAAGTACTGAAGACTCAGAGTTTGTCACAACAGCTGAAGAAGTCTTCTTCAGTTGTTGTGATGGTTTTTCCTTTTCAGTAGTTTATTTTGTTTCAGTAGTTGTACAACAGCTGAAGAGCATTTCTTCAGTTGTTATAGTATCAGTAGTTATAAACGACTGAAGAGTTTGTTCTTCAGTCGTTGTAGGATTTCAGTAGTTTTACTTTTGTCAGTACTTAGGAAACTTTTGTAAGAAGATGTCAGTGTTGACATCTTCAGTAGTTTTATGTTTTGTCAGTTGTAATTTTAATATTCAGTTGATGTCAGAAAAAGGACATCAGCCCATCCTTTTGCCGCCTATAAAAGGATGGGGAACCATTCTGTTTTAATTGCCGAAACGTGCTAAGCAATAGAACATTTATTACTTCGCAGAACTCTTTTCTCTCTCTATGCTTGTGCTTTTACATGCAATATCTTTATGTTCTGCATAATCGCTAATTAATGTGCTAAATCCGCTGCAAACATAAATTGATTGATCAAACGAGAGGCT